>VMDO01017564.1:32500-44559 GCA_007922755.1 Pedetes capensis | reverse complement strand
TACACTGATAAATAATAAGAGTTTGAAAATATGGGAAACGGTAGATCAAACACACACACACACACACATATATGTATATATCTGTATATATGTATATCTGTGTATATATACACATAAAGTGAGGTACTAGTTATTTATATCTCTTAAGTCCTTCCAGAAAACAGTATGGCACATAACACAGCACTGAACATATAGAGACATGAGTTACAGTGACCTTGGGGAAGTCACCTTCACTTTTTGAATCAAAATTCACCCATTGCATTTTAACAATGTACAAGAAAAATAATGGTGCTTATGATGAAGCATTTGAAATGAGAATGAAAGTCAACAGTAAAATAGTTTTTTATTTACAAGAGACTTTTTTCCGATACTGGGGGTTGAACCCAGGGCCTCGTGCTTGCATGCTTTGCAAGTGCTATACCACTGAGTTGCACCTCCAGCCCATGCTTTTACTTTTTGAGAGAGGGTCTCACTCAATTATACAGACTGCCTCTGGTCTTGAACTTGAGATCCTCCTGCCTCTGCCTCTGGAGTTTCTGGGATTATAAGCGTGCTCCACTAAAGCCCGACCTATTTTTGTTGTTGCTGTTTTTACACTTTATTTTTTATTGGAAATTTTTATTGTACAACTTAATGGGTTTCATTATGGCACAGGTTTTATTCTGACATTTCCATATATGCATTTCATTGTATATTGCTAACATAACTTCCCCCTTACCCTGTCATGACCCTCCTTCCCTATCCCAACCCTCACCAAAAATCTCCTTTCTGCTTGCATGTCTTTTTGTGAGAATATTTATCTATATGTGTGTGTCCCAATTTTGAATTAAGTCCAAACTTTTTCTATAGTGATCTACCTTTTTACATTCTCAGCTGTATTAGATGAGTGATCTAGTCCGTTTACATTACTGCCATCCTTTGGTATTGTTACTATTTTTTTTTATTTGGGCTATTCTAGTAGTTTTTTTTTCCCTATGTTCCCCCTTTTTTTCCACCATACTAATGAAGTTGTGCTGTTTACACTGAGCTTGACTTCTCCGCCCTTCATTTACCCTCCTCCCCCTCCTGTCTTCTCCCATCATCACTTCCCTTCGCTAGATCCTTCTAAATACTGCCTGGAAGAGATGGTGCAACTGAGCTCACCTGCCAGAGCAGTCTGTGAGGCATGGAGGTGGACACGTGAGGGCTCTTCATGAATACCTGCTGCTGATTAGTCGAGGAAGTATGAGTTTTCAAATTCTTTGGGGCAGACCCAACTGAACATAGGACTTCCTGAGGCTGAATTTTATTTCTAGTACCTTCTTGTTGTTGTCAAGTGCTGTGAGTCAGGCCTGACACATAGCGACACTCACAGGGTTTTCATTGGCTATTTTGTTTCAGGATTGCTTTGGGAGTGGATTGCCACATGCTTCTTCCATTTTTGTGGTGTTGGGAATTGGACCCGGGTCCTCACAGAGTACAGAACAGCATTCTATTAACTGAGCTAAACTCCAGCCCCAGTACCCTCTTAGCTGATATATTTAAAAATGTCAGGTAATTAATAATAATGAATGACTGGTGGTATTTTGAAAGAATGTTAATATACTGTTTTAAGAAAATATTTGTTGGCTGACATTTCAAATGAAAAATAATTATTTGTTCCTTACTTCAACAATGCCCACTCGTAATATTATGACAGCTATAATCCAAGCAATTTCTACTTTCTCGTACTCAACTGTTTCAGAAAATTGTTTATTGCTGGGTACCCGACTCACACATTATTATTAGAATATTTTTGATGTTTGTAAATTAGTGGGATTCATTGTAATAACTCCACATAGTCATACATTTTATTTGTACATGGGTCACATTCATCTATGCTTCTCCTTCCCTTGCCCTGGCTTACCCACCCCTTAGTACATTTCCTAGTCCCTAATAATCCCTTTTCTACTTTTGGGTTGACTTATTTGTTAATTGCCACATATGAGAGTAAATACATGATCCTGTTTTTCTGAGTGTGGCTTCTTTTGTTTAACTTGATGACTTTCAGTTCCATCCATTTTACTGTAAAATGACAAGATTTCATTTTTCCCTTTTTTTTTCTTTCTTTCTTTTTTTTTTTTTTTTTTTTTTTTTTTTTTTTTTATGATGGTACTAGGCGTCGACCCCAGGGCCTCTTGCATGATTTTCAACTGCTGTACCACTGAGCGACACCCCCCAGCCCATCTTTTTACTTTTTGAGACAGGGTCTCCCTAAATTACACAGACTGCCTCTGGTCTTAAACTTGTGATCCTCCTGCCTCTGCCTCCCGAGTAGCTGGGATTACAGGCATGTGCCACCATGCCCAGCTAAAATTTCATTTTTCTTTATGACTGAATAACAATCCATTGTGTGTATATACATCCTATTTTCTTTATCCATTCATCTGTTGATTGGCATCCAGGCTGATTCCTATTCCTCCATATTTTCTCCAGCATTTGTTTGTCTGCTTGTTTCTGCAATAGCCATTCTAGCTGGGATAATGTATGGCTTCTGCCTACCATACTGAACAGGAAAAAAGATATTTTGTCTCCTTTGCACGTAAGTATGCTAATTATTTGATATATTACATTGCTAGTATTTTTCCTATTTTTCAGCAAGAGTTTCATACAGGGGGACTCCTACATGAAGAGTGAACATTCTGTCAGAGCTAAACAGTGAGGCCCAGTGTGATTTAGGAATCATATATGAATATAGAGTATGTCAGAGAAAGACATGGGAACCCACGGAGTTGGTTCCCTCACTAAATACACCTAATGAGATTTTGGTTTTGGAGCATAGTATACAGATTGGAGGTAAACACAGTAGACACAAATGAGATTCTAAAGCATTTGAAAGACAACCCACCAGTCTCTCTTGACCATGTATGACATGGAAAGAGGAAGCTACTGAGAAAATTCTGTGATGGACAACATGATGTGGAATAATTCATCAGTCTGTTAGCATGTGCTAACATTTTGCAAGGTTAGGGACATGAGTACAAGGCCAACATACCATATATCCAAGTATTTTAAGGTTGTAGATACACTAGAAACTGTTAAATACAACATTTTACCACCTCTTTTGACAAATATGCCTCTGTAGCAGCATCAAAGGCCAGGTTTAAAGTTACGATTCTCACATTCCTCTGTGTTATTTTACTGAATTCCACCTTCTCTTCCCACACCCAGCTGCACTGCATTGTATGAGGAACTGGTCTGCCCGTGTATGTTCATGCAAACCTCATGTCAAGCCCCATTCATACTCCAAAACAAATACCTACCCAATAATGGTGCAGTTTTTTTTTTTTTCTTACGAAAATGGACTCTGAGTATATACAAAAGCTCTGGGCCCATCCAAGCAGGAAATCTTGGGTTCCAGGTACCTGAGGACTTACCCCCTGGAAAGGGCACCCGTAGAGAAGTTCAGAGAACAGAGAAGCTATTTTAAGGACATAGCCCAGCGGAACGATTTTCCTTGCTATGCTCTAAAAGTGTTTCTGTCCTTGGACAAGAACAGCCTGGAAAACAAGACAGAGGAAGAAATGCAATAACAAACAAATTAAGTACGGATACATGCTATAACATGGATGAATTGTGAAAGCATTATGCTATTTGAAAGAAATCAGACACAAAAGTTAGCATACTATATGATTTCATTCATATGACATGTTCAGGATGTGGAAATCTACAAAGACAGAAAGTAATTCAGTAGTTGTTTAGGGCTAGAGGAAAAGTGGAGGGATGGAAGGTGATAGCTGAAGGGTATAATGTTTCTTTTTGACATGAAAAAAATGATCTAAAATTGATAATGGTGATAGTTGCACACATCTGTGTACATACTAAAATCATTGAATTGTATACTTTAAATGGGTGAACTGTATCATGTGAATTATCTCAATAAAGCTGTTATAATAAAGAAGCAATGAAATACAGTTCCTTCCAATTAAGTGAATTGGCCATTTTCAATCTAAAAAGTTAAATGATTAAACACATGAGATTTAAAGTCAAACAAAGTGAGTTTCAGTTGCAGGCTCTGCTAAGCTTTCTGACACTGGGCAATTTTCTTAATCTTCTATACTTCAATTTATTCATCAACAAATTGATAGTGATACTAACTTATAGTATTATGATAGGGTTTAAATGACTTGGTCTCATTTAGTGGCATTCTGTAAATAGTAACTAATAATTATTATTCTAAACAATCATCATTAAAATATCATGTGTTTCATCTGCTTGACCATAGGTGGATTCACTGAAGAGTAAGACAAGGTTGTCTGCAGAATTTAAAAGACCCAAGAATATACATGCTAATAGCAATAATACTTCTGCAAATTCATCTTGGAAAATCTGATTTATACAAGATTTCAAGCATCAGTCACTGACCAAAGCCAAAAACAAGACAGGTGTCAAATCTGCCTTCTCCTCTAGGTGGGGAGGGGTCTGGAGAAACTACATGAGAGAAAGAAACCCAAACAGTAGGCATGTAAACGCAGTGAGAGTAGACTGATTGGGTAAGAGGCTTCAGGAATATTGGTACACAGAGGAGGAACTCATACTTATCTGGATATGTTGAATTTCTTAGAGCTGAGGATTTTGATGATACAGGCAATGTAAAGAGGTACAACATGACAAAAACATGGAGGTACAAAGCAAGATTATTGGGGAAACTACATTTATTCCTATAGTTTTTCAAGGGCTGCACCTCATAGTGTGCATTGGGAACACAGCAGATAATGTGAAAGGCAGGCTGGGCCAGATCATAAAAGTCTTCTTTGTAAGACCAGAAGGTTGGGATTTTGTTCAGTGGGTGATTACAAGTTTTAGGCCATGGAAACACAGGTTTATATTCACACTCCAGAAAAGTTACTTATGAAAAACAGAAGAACACTAGAGAAATAGGAAGCAAGAAAAAACCAGTAGGAGATCACTCTTATAGGGCAGGAATACATGCACAAAGGAAGGATTTTAAAAATATGAAGGTAATACTATTAACAGGATCATATTTAAGATATAAAGTATAAATAGAATTAAAGACAATTTATTGGCTTAGGTGTTTAGTGGAGATCATAATACCATGTGATAAAATTTTAAAAATTAAAGATACAAAGTATCTTTATAAATATAACTGTTGGGTTTTCTCCCACATAGTCCTTTCCAGGAATTAAGTGTAAGAAAATGAGCATAGATACAGAAGAGATTTGCTCAAGGATAGAGTGATTTCAGTGTGAGCTTACCCTGTATTTTCTATTCATGCAAAATTTATTCATGTCTGCATGGTAAGTAGATCCTTATATTTACTGTCAAATAGGACTTAGTCTGGCTGTTTATATGTAAAACAGTGGTGGAATATGATGGTGAATGTTCCTTGAAATTAGTCACTGTGTGAGTTCAGATGTAGTAAATCCAGTGTGATGTTTAATTGAACAGGATTGTTTTCAAAGTAAAGGGAACCTGTACAACTTATAGTTGTGACTAGAAGACTGGTATGGGAAAGAAAGAAAGAAATGATATTACTAGAGCCTTTTTTTTACCCAGTACTGGGGGTTGAACCCAGGACCTCACACTCGCACGCTTTGCAAGTGCTGTATCACTGATCTGCACACACGGCTCACTTTTTTACTTTTTGATAGAGGGTCTGGCTAAATTGTGCATACTGCTTCTGGTCTTGAACTTGAGATCCTGCTGCTTCTGCTTCCCTAGTCATGAGATTACAGGTGTGTGCCACCATGCCCAACTACTGGAGACTTTTTATAGGAGAAGATTGTGGATGCCAGGTAAGAGAATTCAGCTTAAGCTGGTGTCAAAATTAGAGTTGTTAGTTGTGCTCATTATCTTCCACTCTGGAAGACAGAAGCAGAAAACAGTCTTAGTAAAGAACATTCAATAGTTTATAGACTCTAGTGGAAGCAAGCAAGCAAAGTACTGAGTCCCAGAGCCCAAGTCAGTATACACCTTGCCTTGGGTGCCATGACACAACACCTGGGTTTCCCAGGATTGGACTCCACAGCATTGCCATTGTCCTCTATGAAGAATTAAACTTATTCTCCACTCTGCTTTCCTGAAGTTAAACAACCTAGACACATAGCTTCTTTGGTTATTTAGTTCTCATCAAAAACTTATACAAGTGAACATTCTTGGTAGACTCTAGATCAAAATTCTCTAGCTTTTTCTTTGGAAAATATGGGCATATCTCTTGGAATATGAAATGGAGGAAGGTTTTCAAAGATAGTGGATGTAGGCTCAAGTGAAAAAATTGCCCTAGCCTTGGTCCAAAAAGCTAATAAGGTTATATGGCATAAGTTAAATTTCAGAAAGAAGACATTAATTCAGTTTTCTTCTGTTTTATGTAATTGTTAGTATTGTTGTAGTTGTTAGGTGCCATCGAATCAGTATAGGACTCATAGCGACCCTACACACAACAGGCAAAACAGTATTGTTAGTACTTCTCTGCTATTCATAGGGTTTTCAATGGCTGATTGTTTTCTAGGAGTTGGTTTCTGGGTCCTTCTCCCAAGCCTGCAGCACCTGGTGTTCCCAGGTGGTCTACCATCCAAGTACTAACCAGGTCTGACCAGACTAGTTTCCAAGATCTGAGGGGTTCTCATGCCGCAGTGATATGGCTGCAGGCTTAATTGTCAGTATAGTGAAGAGAAAATAAAAGTCTATCTGCATCTTAGGCTAAAGGTACATGATTATATCGGAGCATTTGAATTCCTGTGAATGGCATAGTCATGTAAAACTGAAACAAGGGTTTGAGAGTTAGAAACAGTCCAGGGTTTGAATCTTTACTTCATCACAGTGTAGTTAGGCCATGTTAATTGATTTTATTATCCTTATTGTCTTCATCTGTACAGCAAGGACAGCACCAGAAGTTTCCACAGTGCTGTTGTAAGAGATGAGTGAGGTAATGCCTGCAGAGTGCCTAGCAGAGAGTTGTTAGAAGGCATAGCCTCTGATTGATTTCATATTCACGACGCTGTGCCTCTGAATTGGCACCAGGATTGTTTCCTATTATTGTGAACATCAAAAGCTCTGTTTTACTCCACCCTCCAACCACCTTTTCTTTCTGCTTCCTGTCTCTAAGGACATCAATAAACCATATCTGGAAGCCCAATTAGGCATACACAACTCCTTTCTGTCTTATCTTAATCCTTTCAGTAATAGAACAGTTATTGTTCAGAGAAACTACAAGGGAAATTGTGAGTGAGGAGAGGAGACAGTGCTCCAATTGATCTCAATTACTGTCATGAAATTGAGTCCTCTGACCAATATCTAAATTTAATGCTTCTTTTTCCCGGAGGATCTGTCCCTGGTTGTTGCCTCCCATTGTATCCATGGTTGGCCTGTCACCATGTCCATTGCCCTTTCCATCGTAATGACAGAATTGTTTTCATTTACCTAGTATTTCCTCTCTATATTGTTTGCCTCCTAAATCCCTGTTTTAGTCTTCTGACATTCATATCTGAATCTTTTTATTTTCTTTGGCTCAATACCCAAGGAAGAACAATGTTGTGTTTTGGCATCCAAATAATTGATTTCCATTTATGAGTTAGAAGACAATTTTTCAAAACCTAAACAAGATGAGAATAGGCTTTGCCCAAAGGATGAAAACAAATTCTGAAGTGAATTATTTCCTTCTTTATTTGGGTGCAATTAGGAAAGTTAATGATGGGTAATTTTCAGCATGCATATGCTTTCACTTTGCTGATTTATAAGTGGCATAAACATAATTAGGTGTGCATATGCATCCTCACAGTTTAATGGGCCCTGTATTCCTAGTAATTAGGAGACTCAGCATGTCTTTGATGTGTCATCTTTCAGGCTAAGGTATGGGAAGCTTTATGGATTGACTACTGCCAGGAAATTACATGAAAATGCAAGGTATATAGTTATATAAATTCAGAAATAATGGTATTTTAGGAGACATTTACCATCTGTTTTTTTTCTTAAATAGATTCAATAGATTTAGTTTTAGAAAATATGCCTCCCTAAAGTTGGCATTCCTTTTTTATAAGTTGCAAAGTTCTCTGTATTTAGAAATTAACAGATTTATAGGATTTTAGAACTAGAAGTACATAAGAGAGCATCCAATAAAAATGAAGTTTTATATGTGAGATTGTTCAGGCTTAGAAAACTGAAGAGATTTTTTTCCAGAATTGTATAGTTTTTGAGAAACCTACAAATGAATTGGCAGAAGATGAAAGAAGTAGAATATTTTGATTTTCATTGTAGATCCACATCTACCTGCAATTCCAGCTTTATCGCCACCAGCATCAGCTACATAATTTCCGGGGCTCAGTGCAAGATAAGAATTCAAGATACCTTGTTCAAAAGTTAAGAATTTAAAGATGGTCACCACAGAGAATTTCAACAAGCACAAAGCCTTTCTAAGCATGAAGCCCTGTTTGACCATACAAATTGTATGTCTTTAAAGATTGGTTCTGAGTGCTATATCAGAATTAGATCACACAAAATATGTGCCACTACAAGTATTCAGAAACATGACAACAAGATCCAGAACATGGAACCATAATTACAGGTAGTACTTCCATGAGAAATGGCCAAAGAATAGGAAAAATGGTCAATATCATAACTGAGGAAATTGGTATATTTGTTTTTGAACTTTTTAAATACTACAAGTAAGGCACATCTTATTAATCAATGCACAACAGCATGTACATTATGCTTGAAATAGGACAAAATCATTCCAACTTCCACTTTATTGGCACTTGTAGTTTTTTGGAAAAATAAGCAAACAAGTAGACAAGGAAGGCATATGGTCTCTCTAAGGAGACCAGGTCATAGTAAAGATAATGCCTGTTTATTTGGGAGCATGTATTATATTCCAGGCACTGTATTAGGTGAGCAATGTAGAAAACCATATCTGTTTTCTTGAGGGAGCTTTATGTCAAGGATAGAAGATAATTTTAAAAGTTACTCTCATAAAAATTAGAAAGTGCTGAGAAGCATAGATAATAATTTCAGAGCTCAGAGAAATGAAAACAGACTAAAATGAAAGAGAGTTAACTTATATTTATTGTCTGCTTTATGGTGAACTGTACTAGTGAGGCCCCTCAAAACTAAGTATTATTTTCCTCAGTTTCAAGATGTGTGATCAGAAAGTTGTTGGTGTTAGGTGCCATCGAGTCACTATCAGATTCAGTGGTCTTAAGTACAACAGAAGAAACAGCACTGTTAGTGCTTCTCTGTTATTATAGGGTTTTCAATGGCTGACTGTTTTTTGAGAGTGGGTTGCTGGGTCCTTTTCCCAACTCTGTAGCGCCTAATGTTCCCAGGCAGTGTCCCACCCAAGTACTAACAGGCCCAACCCTGCTTAGCTTCTGAGATCTGACAGGATTGGATGCCACAGTAGTATGGCTGCAGGTGATCAGATATTAAGTTCCTTACTCTTGACCATAAATATCATAAAGTATGGCTTTAGAATGAACTTGCAAGTATGTGTGATTCTTAGGGCCAGTAAATTTCAAGTCTTCTGGTCCAATAGCATTAGCATCATGTGGGAACTGTTAGAAACGTAACTCCTTGGGTATCGCTCCAAACAGGCTGAATCTGAGTCTCTGCAGATGGGATCCAGCAGTCTCTCTAACGTACCTCTGGAGGATCCTGATGCACACTAGAGATTAAGACCAACTGCATTCCACCATGCTGTTCTCCTACCTTGTGCTTTTCAATTATTGGGTGTGTGTTATGAGTTAAATACTCTGCTAGGTGTTTTATATGTTTTAACTGTTTAATTCTTATAACAGTATAGTGAAGTAGAAAGTACGGTTAATATTTACAGTTAATGTAACTGAAGATCAGAGAGACTAAAAAACTGAAATAACTCCATACTTGTTTGCATCTATTTTTCCCACTAGAAAATTAATTTCCTAACAAGAGTTCTTAGCTGCCAGATTCACTAGTGCATATGCTGCCCTTTTTGTTGTTGTTAGGTGCCCTTGATTCATCTCTGACTCAGAGACCCTCATAGGGTTTTCAATGGCTGATTATTTCAGGATTGTTTATTTTGTCCTTGTACCAGCTAAAAATTACTAGGTGCTCAATAAAAGTCTAGTAGATGAAAGAATGAACAAATAAGTAAACATGCCTAGGGACAGACATCCAGGAAAAGACAGGTTTTAAGTCTGGTTCTGTTTGGGTTTTTATCCCAAGATCATCTTAACAGAACTTAAGAAATATTTATGAAAAAGGTAGCATTTCTCCTCCCTTTTGACTTTATTTCATACATGTTGTTGTTGTTGTTAGGTGCTGTTGAGTCAGTATCTGAGTCATAGCAACCCTCATAGGGTTGTCAATGACTGACTGTTTCCAGGATTGCCTTGGGAGTGAATTGCCAGGTCCTTCTCCCATTTTTGTGGTGCTGGGAATTGAACTTGGGACCTCAGAGACTGCAGCGCAGTGCTCTACCAACTGAGCTAAATCCCAGCCCATCTCATACATAGCCAGGTGAGTTTTCCAGAATTTATGGGGAAATGTGAATCTAAGCTTTGGCTGTACCCATCACTGGCTATCAAACATTTCTGGGAATGGTTGTTGAATTGATGGGTTTGGTTGTGTGGTCAAATTTGATTTGGGGTGCTTATCTTATATTCCATACATGCTGGAGCTAATGAATTTATCATAAGTTTTATGAACAATTTTGCACAGCAAGGAGTTAAGGGTTGGAAGTTTGTGCTGTACAGTTTAAAGGGAGGTAAGAGAGGGACAGGATGAAATGTGTCTGGTTTTCATCTTGTCCCCTGGGCTCATACTTAGCCAGAGAGAGAGAGAGAGAGAGAGAGAGAGAGAGAGAGAGAGAGACTCAGCAGTCAGAAGTTGAAGAAGTCTTTTGGGACTGTGAGATTCTGAAAAAATAAACAATGTTTCTTCAATGCTTCTAAGAACAATTTTAATACAGAGTATAAAGAACAGCCATCATTCTTTCTTTGGCATAATGCACAGGTTGCCCCTCTACAGTGACGAGTTGTTGATTTTATAACTGATGAGCTTTGGGTGTATTAGTAATTGTCCTCTTGGCACAGTCTCTCAGTCTCAACGTTACTACTAGCCACAGAAGGGATGCACAAAGGCCTAGGTGCCCTCACTGATGCCACTATTATGAATAATCTCTGGGTAGCTATCTACATGGCACATTCTCCCATTTCAAATAGATCTTCACATGTAAAGATCTCTGATTCCCTTATTTAAAAGGCTTGTCCTCACCTCCATTTCTCTACATTTCCCTACTCTGTATTATTTTTCTTCATTGCATTTATTTCTAGCTGGATCTTACCAACCTGTTTCCACCTAGATCAAGGTTAATCCAAGGTGAGGAGCACAGTTCTAAAACATTTGCCCTATGCACTATACAGTGAAACTCACTGAGAAGAAGCTCACTGCTTCTTCTTGAGTGGGCCACATTAAAAATAGCTTACTCTATTTTCCTTTCCATTCGTTTTTGTTGTTGTTGTTGTTGTTGTTGTTGTTGTTGTTTTGTGTTTTTTTTTTCAGTTAGTTTAAAATCTCTTTGAGAATAAGGACCATAAATCTGTTCTTAAAAACTTTGGTCCAATTTTGTACTATGGTCCCATGAAGGTGTTGGGTAAGGTGACATAATTAATACTTATTAGAGTCCTTTTCTATGACAGACATTGATCTTTGCTTTTTAAAAAGTTCATAGCAATTATATAAGGTGCCTTATGGTTATTTCCTCATTCTTCCCAAATGGAAGTCATGGTTCAGAGAGGTCAAATAACTTGCCCATGCTCACATAGGTAGTCACTAATGGAAACAGATATTATACCTATAACAATGGAAATCTAGCACCTTGTTCCTATTCTACCATCTCCACAATCTTTTTAGCTTGAGGTTTCTCTCAACCAGGCAGCTAAGTACACACTTGACTATTTGATTTGTGATTTATCCCCAAACAGCTAAATCTTGTAAGGATAAGTGTGTTTTGTCCATTTCTGGTTCATTCTTATTCCACGATAACATTATGGGCTTTTACTTCAATGAATGCTGCTGGTGAGTATACACGTAACTGCAAAGCTGTAATT
>VMDO01017564.1:0-27500 GCA_007922755.1 Pedetes capensis | reverse complement strand
GAAACTACTCCAAATCTCTGAGATCTAGTTATTCTCTGAGATTTTTTTCTTTAACCTGTACATATTTAAAACCCAAACTGGAGAAGAGATAAGATGCAGGAAAACAATGTGGACAATACAAGGAGAAGAAAGGGACTCCTTGGAGTCAACATGATCTAGATATAGGTGAAGATTTGAACATTTATCTTGTCTACCTTCTTGCATCTTTTTGTCATATCCCTGGCTTCTCATGCCTTTCTGGACACATAGGAATGCTCATGCTTCCATGTTCTTATTACACCTTTCCTGCAAATTCATGGAAGAGAGTTTAGAATCATAGGACTTGACCTTAAGTACTAAATATGCTACTTTCTAAATATGTAAGATAAGCAAAGCCATTTTACTCTTTGATTTTCAGTGTTTCCTCAGTAAAACAAGGATAATTCCATCTACCTCCAACTGGCAAGGATGGATTAAGTCACACCTGGGAGCTGGATGCAGTGCCACACACCTATAACTTCAGCAACTCTGGAGGCAGAGGGAAAAGGATCATGAGTTTGATCCCAGAGGAAGCCAATGTAACTTAGCAAGACCCTGCCTTGAGATAAAAAAAAAAATTGTAAAAAGCAGCTAGGCATACAGGTCAGTAGTAGAGCACTTGCAAAGTATGTGCAAAGGCCCTGGGTTCAGTCCCTCAGCACTGAAATAACAAAACAAAACAAACAAACATAAACAACCTGGGGCACACCAGGCAAGTTGCTGACAAGTCATTTAATGTTTATTTATTTTTGTTAAATTTTTTTTCTATGGGCTTCCAAATAATACCTCAATGTTGTTCTCAGGCCTTGGTCTTTTGAGGAATTTTAAGCAATGTTAAGGTAAAAAATAATCCACTATTTATGTTTGGAATTTAGTGAAGCTGGATCTCCTGGATTTGCTACATTTCTTTTTTTCAGTCTCTTTGGAAGCAGGCATTATACTGCTCATGAGGTATAGTCTCTCTTGAATGCCATCTTGTATAATTATGTCTTAGTATGTACCTTCTGAGTTCATTTTCTCAGAGTAAAGTGATTGTTGAGTGTGAAAAAAGATAATGTGTAATTGACCCAAGTTTTCTATTTCAATTGACTCTTTCAGCTTACAAATACTTGTATGGGGCAAAATGTTAGAAAAAGAGACAGTTTTGATATAGTAATGCGTAGATGTAGTCACATTAACACACACATACAAACACAATAGGAAGATTTTAAATGCCCTAATGATCATGATTTTAACTTTATGCCATTTTCAGCTTATAAAAATAGAATACACACTTAAAAATCTAATAAAAACAAAAAACACCCCAAGAATATGTCACCCCTAATTCTATAAGCCACAGACAGCCTACGCTTACATTTTAGAGCATTTTCTTCAAATAATAAAGGATTTTTATAAATGCACAAGCATAATTTAAACTCAGTACTTAAATGCATCAAGAAAATTTCTTGCAGTAAGTTATTACAATAGGTTGAATGTTTGTGTCTCCTCCAAAATTCCTATGATGCAATTTAATCCATAATGTGATGGTATATGGAAGTAAAGATTTTGGAAGAGGATTACACCATGAACCCTCACTTAGGAGATCAGAGCCCTTATAAAGGAGACCTCAGAAGCCTCCTCTCCTCTTTTTGCAATCTGAGGTGATAGCAAAAAGATTGCTATCTATTACCCAAGAAGCAGACCCTCACTAGACATCAGATCTGCCAGCATTTTGACATTGGACTTTCCAGCCACCAGGAATGGGGAATAAATTTCTATTGTTTATAATCCACCCAGTCCATCATATTGTTTATAACAGCTTGAACTAACTAAGATACTCATTTAGGAATGTTTTGCTTTCAGCTTCTTTTATAAGTTCCCACACATACCCCATTTGGTTTCAAAGCAAGGTGGTTATGTGAAGGAAAAGGGGTATCTAATAGACTTTCTAGTAACTGGCTTGGAGAAGACAGAAAGGTATCTGATACATACCATATTAAGACCATAATTAAATTGTCTTTAAGACTCACTTCTGAGCCAGGCATGGTGGTGCATGCCAGTAATCTCAACAATTTGGAAGACTGAAGCAGGAGGATTACAATTTCAAGGCCAGAGGCATCCTGAGAAACTTAATGAAACCCTGCCTCAAAACAAAATAAAAAAATAAAGGAGGAGCTGAGCATGCAGCTCAATGGTAGAGCACTTGCCTAGCATGTGTAAGGCTCAGGGTTCAACTCCTCAGCACTGGGAAGAAAAAAAAATTCATTTCCGTGTCACTGTGTCTGTTGAAGTACCTCATACTTTGAAAGTGCTCTACCACTGGGCTGCACACCCAGTCCCTTTTTATTTTATCTATTTATTTTTGAGTCAGGGTTTCACTAAATTATGCAGGTTACATTTAGTTTTGAACTCACGCTCCTCTTGCTGCCACCTCTCAAGTCTCAGGGATCAGTTATGTACCACCAGAGCATGGTCTCATGCTAACTCTTAAGAAATTTGACATCAAAATTTTGTATCTAGAAGACTTATCATTTTGATATAGATTAATGTGTTACAGCACTGTTCTCCAGGGATTGGTGAGGTATCTGTTTAGCAGACAAACTCTAAAGCATGGCTATGGTAAGGAAAGCCTCTGCATTTGTGTCTGGTCAGTACATCTACTACATCTTCAAGAATTCTGGCACAGATGGAGAAAGCTAATTTCCAATTCCGTTTCAATAATTGGACACCTATGAACTTATACTTAATCAAAGGTAGTTCCAAGACAGCAGCATGGAATGTCAAGTCCGAAGAGTGAGATGTAGGACAAGTTAAAGATGAGAAAGTCAGTAATGAGGTCATCACTCAGGGATTAAAGAACAGTTTGAAATAATTTCACAACCAGAGTAAGCCCACACTTTAGAATCTGGTTTGTAAGTGGTGAAGGATTGTTGGAGTCTTGCCTTATGGCGTTTCACAAAAAGAGGCTTCTCATAGAAAGATCTGGACAAAGATAGGCAAATAGACACATCCTCCTTTCCAAAAGGGAGGAAGAACGCTTTTCAGGAAGACTCGTTGCTCAGAGGCCCTGTTGGCAGTAGCCTGATCATTCTGAAAGTCTCTTCAGGGCCACTCATACTAAAGGTAAGGCAGTAGCCTGGGTCAGAGCGGTCCTCCACCTGGATGCTTTAGTAGGATGTTGGATGCTTAAGGCAGTTCAGGCACCTAACACCAAGTCACTTTGGCCTCGAGGCCCCTTGTGCCTATCTTCTAGTCCTAATGATCAGGCTGCTCCCTTGTTTCTGATAATAAGACATGTTTTTGTCTTTGTATCTAAATTAATTCTTACCTATGTATATGGGGCTGGTGTTTAGCTCAGTTAGTAGAGTGTTGCTTTGTACACTCTGAATCCATGGGTTTAATTTCCAGCACCACAAAAATGGGAGAAGGACCTGGGAGCCCACTCTATGATACCCAAACAATCAGCCATTGAAAACCCTATGAATAGCAGAGAAGCACTGACATAGTGCTGAGCATGGCACAGTGTCAGGGAATATTTTGTTCTGTTCTACATAAGGTCATTATGAGTCAGATCCAACTTCCCCACACCTAATAACAACTACATATAGATAGATGATAGATAGATAGAAAGATAGATAGATAGATAGATAGATAGATAGATAGATAGATAGATAGATGCATACATACATACATACATACATACATACATACATACATACATACATACCTAGTGCTGGGGTGCTGGGATTTAGCTCAGTTGGTAGAGTGCTGCTCTATCCTCTCTGAGGACCCAGGTTCAATCTCCAGCACCACAACCTGGGAGAAGTATGTGGCAATCCACTCCCGTAGCAATTCCAAAACAATTATCCATTGGAAACCCTATGAGGGTTGCTATGAGTCAGACCCAATAGGATAACACCTAACAACAACAACATATAAATCTATCTATCTATCTATCTATCCATCTATCTATCTATCAACAAGGAGCCAAAAGGATGGAAATTTACTTTAAGAAATTCACTCACGTGGTTATGGAGATGTAAAAGTTTCAAGATATATAGTCAGCAAGTTGTAAAACCAGTGGTGAAAGCTCCAATATGAGTCTGAGCCTAAAGTTAGGAGAAGACCAGCATCTTAACTTGAAAGCATCTGAGCAGAAAGAATAAATTCTTCTTTATTCAGCCTTAAAAAAAATTTCTATTTTTATCTTCATGTCTCCAGGGAATCCACTAAGGCCCATCCACATGTGTTTTATTCAATCTCCTGGTTCCAATGGTAACCTCATCTAGGAACACCCTCACAGGCATAGGCAGAGTAATGTTTAATCAAAAGTTCAGGTGCTCTGATGCTCAGTTAAGTCAGCACATAAAATTAACCATAATATCCTCCATGCTTTATATTGTGATGTTGAGAATTAAACCCGGGGCATTGCATGCACACTCCGTCTTTGAGCCACACCCCATCCTACATCTTTTATTCTGGAAGCTAAGCATTATAGTTCCCAGTTGCCGTAGCCATTAAGTTCAGGGTCATTAACATGAATATGATGCTTCTGGAAAGACCTTTTAGTGCTTGATCTTAAAGAAGAGGTAGCTTAAGGAGAAGAGATCCTTTTGTTATTCTTCCACTGCTTTTGGGCTCCATTTTCTCCAGATATGTTCCCTGAGCACACACTCTCTATCTTATTGCCCTCTTCCCTCAACTATCTTACAGCTACCACCCCTGCCCTATCTTTGGCTCAAACTTGCCACAGAAGTGGTTTTCCACCTTATTTTTTGCTGAAATCAAACTTCATTATGCATTATAATAGCTACAACAGCAATTGTCATCCCTTGTGTACTTACTCTGTGCCACTTTTCACATATATTAGCATGTTAAATCCTTAAAACAGCCTCATCAGATATGATGATATCTATTTTGCAGATATTGTAACTAAAAGGCATGAGGATTAACAAACTTGTTCCAGGCCACCTATCTATTAAATGGCAACCTCACAATTCCAACACACATATACAGCTGATGTAAAAGTCTGTGCACATCATGACACTGCACATTATTCACTGTGCTCCCTGCCCTGCCTCATTTTTCCAGATTATTTCACGAAAGACTGAGTAGCTGGCTCAAATTGAAATTTTCATCTCTGATTCAGTTTTGTAGCTCTACATAAATACAAACTCAGTGATCTTTTCCAAGCATTGGCATAAATAGAAGGACTAAAAATCCTATGTGACTTTTCTCTAAGCAATTAAGGGTCTGTACTCTCTAGTATGCCATTCACCATTCACTATTCATCATCAGAAACTTTCAGACACACTGAAGGTCACGATTGAAAACACAGTTATTTTAAGAGATGACATTGTTCTCAAAAGCCACAGTAGGACCATTGCAGAATGATTTAAGCTCAGATCTATATTCGGAGATGAATTCTTCTTTCAGCTCAAATGACGCAGGTTTGTTAGTTGGGGTGTGAGTAGGAGGTGGGGAGATAAAAAGGGGGACAAGTGTTCATTCTTACCCATCTCACGCTCACCTTTTGATAGTTGCTTATTTCCTCTGTACTTTGCAAACTCTTTCAAATTCTTCTCTTCAGCCTAGCATCTCTATTTCATTTAATTTGCCACAGAAATATTTCTCAATAAGGGAAAACCTTTAAGGGAAATTGAAAAATGTAAGGCAGTTGCATAATAAAATGTTTTTGCAAAAGATGCAAGATTTTCCTTGGGTCATGTTGTCCTCCAAATATGTTGTGAGGAATTTGTTAAAAGCATACCGACCTTTCTTCTGGGATTTGGCTTTGCCCTCAGGCATTTTCTCTAAATACCCAAAACTACTCACTGTTGAAGATCTAGATATTTGAGATAGCAAGATATGAAGGAAGAGCTACAATATGTAGAGATATTGGATGATATATTGTGGTAGGGCTGGGGTTTAGCTCAGTTGGTAGAGTGCTGCTCTGCACTCTTTGAGGACCCCCAGAACACAGGAGAAGGATGTGGCAATCTACTACGGAAGGAATCCTGAAAAAACAATTAGCCATTGAAAACCACCTGAGCATTGCTATGAGTTGGATGTGACTCAATGGTACCTAACAACAACCACCTCATACTGTGGTATATTAAATTGTTGATCTTCATTCTCTCTTTCTGTAGGGGTATATATCTGGCCTCTTTCTCCTTCAGGGAATTATATTTCCTATATCTTGCCTTTGTGTTTGCTCAAGTGACTTATTTAGCCAATTGGATTTTGGCAGATGAATCATGAGCAAATCCTGTCTCGTTGCATCTGTACATCATCATGAGAAAAACATAGCACCCAGGAACAAGGAGAAGCACATGAATCAGACCTGAAATGAACCCACAGCTTGGATTTAAGCCCAGCCAAAGCCAGCCTGATTGTCTGAATCCCAGCCCTGTGCCAAAGAAGCATAAGACCTACAACATAGTTCAGTACCTTCTTTAAAGAAATAAATGCTCATTTTATAAGGCAATGAGGTTGAGGTTGGCTTGTTTCACATTTTTTCTGTGAAAGTAGCAGATAGTTATGCAAATCAAATCAAGAATAATCCCACAAAGCAGCTAGACTATATGCAATGTTAGCTTCTACTAGTACTTACTAAGTGCCAGTGTGGTTCTGGTAGCTTCACATGTTTCCTCATTTAAATTTTGTAGCTATAAGGGTTAGGACTTGTTGCACTCAGTTCATTAAGGTTCTGGGAAATTAAATGGCTTTCTTATGGCCCCATAGTTCATAGGTTTTAGAGCCAAATCTGAATCTGATATTGCTGTGAGGTCTGCTGTTCTATGTAGAAACATTTTTACTTTCCAGCCTTAGTCTTTTAAAGTTGAACTTGTGCATGCTTCTAAAATAGGAAGGAGAAAAGATGTAACCATACTTTAACATCTACTGAAATTTTCATTTTACAGCATAGTCAATATTTGTGTCTTTTTTTTTTCAGCGTTCATATTCACTCTTGTACATAAGGATGTTTGGGATCACTCTAGTCTTTTATAGATTTAAAAATTGTGGCTCAATAAGATGGCCTTAATGCTCCTGTCAGTTTGACTAGGCTTTAAACAAGTTTTTTGTTTATTTGTTTGTTTTTTCCTGACTTTAGGCTCCAGGACTCTCTGGTCTTAGATTATTTGGTTTACAAAATGTGCGTTGTAAATTCTCTCTGTCTCTGAGATGTAAATCTCCCAACTTCTTGCCAGGTTTACAACCCAGGAATATCCTTCTCAATGACCTGGAAGCCACCCCTTTCAAATAAAATCATCAAGAGACATAGTGCCCTGTTTCCTGGTCTCTGTGGGAGAGGCACACCAGTCAGCAAACATAGGTAGCATCCTCACTTTGTCCATCCTTCCCTCCGAATTCCTCCAGTAGTTTTCCAACAGCTCTTCAGCACTGTAGAAATAGCTTAGAATAATGTCTTCTTTGTCTGTTTAACTCCACCTTGTACATTTTTTTCTTTGATATGAATTAAGGAATGATTCATATAATACTCAGCTATGTGATTTTCAAGGCTTAGACCCAAATTCAGAGTCACTGGCTACAGATATAATGCTATCTTTTACGGTTTTACTCCTACTTATAATCACTTGTTACTGATATTTATGTCTCTTCATTTTTTTTCTTTAGTCTAAGCTTCAGTGGAGTTTGTGAACTTCTCATTATTTTAACTTGGTTAGCAAGACTGGAACAACGAGCCTGAGTCCAGATCCTCAGCCTTTCATTGAATAGGCAAGGTTTGTTCTCAGGCCCTTAGAGACTGTTAGAAGTCACAGAGGATCGCTTTGTTTAATGCTCTTGAAAATGCCACAAAGCCTCTCATTTGAAGCAGTAGTGTGAGGCCCAAGATATTTTTAATTAAAAGTGCATTATATGAAGCCTTAGCCTTTGGCTTCTTATTTATCATGAAGTTCTCTGCAGTTACAACTGTCACTAGAATAGAATGTCCTCCTTTTGTCCACAGGATGGCAGTATAAGTTAATGTTAAGCCACACCATAACATAGCCTGTC
The DNA here is from genome assembly GCA_007922755.1 of Pedetes capensis. Taxonomy (NCBI): domain Eukaryota; kingdom Metazoa; phylum Chordata; class Mammalia; order Rodentia; family Pedetidae; genus Pedetes; species Pedetes capensis. The sequence continues at coordinate 19,484 of VMDO01017564.1, read as the reverse complement.
AAAATCACAGAGTGGGATTTTGTTCAGAATTAGCCACTCAAGTAGCCTGCTGTAACCCCATCCTAAACATTCCTTACTTCCCACTTGACCGAATCAAACAAAGGCGATCTCTTCAGTTCAAAAAGGATGTCTATGAATGAAAATCCATACAATGTAACAGCTTCATTATAAAAGAACTCCAGACACAGGAGGCCAGAGTCCAGCTGCCCACAAAACCACAGGCAACTAACTCTTACTTCAGGGCTACTGAGTAGCTGTGTATAAATAGCAGTGGTCAGTTACACATTGTCAGCAACCTTGACCTAATCGCTGGTAATCAATAAAGTCATTGAGGTATAATAGCTTCCTTAGCATTGGCTTGGAGCAAGTCCAGGATGGAAGGAAATAATCTTCATGTGTTGTCAGACAGTAATTATTTAATCAGAGCAGGGTGGCCTCAAACAGATCCACAATCAAGACAAGACTACAAAACCATGCTTGAGATATCTTTACTCCAAAAAATAAAGAAGACATATCAAATCTTTCTGAAATATAGAAAACCGGATACTGCTGCTTCTTGTTGTTATTAGGTACCATTGAGTCAGTATAGATTTTAAATAAAAAGCAAGGAACAAGGGTTTTCATCCAACAAATAGAGTGGCATTCCCAATTTTCAAAGAAGTTTGTAAAGCTATCTTTTCTCCTTCTCTCTTTTAATGGACATTCTTCTAAGGAACATGTAGATCAAATCTTACATCTTTTGGGGGGAAAACATCTATTCTCTTCCTTAAATTTCTTCAGTTCTTACAGCAGCATGACTGAGAATTAGTCAAGAAAAAAGATAGAATATAAGTACAAATGTATCCTTTTTAAGTCTTTTTTTCCCCTTATGTCCTCTTTAGCAGAGACATCTTCTTTGCTAATAATCCCCTTAATCCTGTTTTTGAAATTGTATTATAAATTATTTAACTGCTAATACCATCTCTTAGTCTTCCTCATCATCCACAGTGCTTAGCACAGGATCATGACACTCCTTCCTCTCTAAATGTGTATTGATTAAATGCTTGCTAATGAACATGGCATAAAGACAAGTTACTGGAGAGCTTTACCTAACTTAGTGGAGACCTAATATTATCAAGGGCTGGGATTTAGCTCAGTTGGTAGAGCACTGTGCTGCAGTCTCTGAGGTCCTGAGTTCAATTCCCAGCACCGAAAAAATGGGAGAAGGACCTGGCAATCCACTCCCAAGGCAATCCCGAAACCGTCAGCCATTGAAAACCCTATGAGGGTCACTATGAGTCGGACACAGACTCGACGGCACCTAACAACACCAACAATATTATCAAGACTAAAACCCTATCAAGGCCAAAGTAAATACCAACATTCTCCAAATACACTCTCCAGATGTCTTCAACAACATTTCTCCCCAGAAAAATTCTTAGAAAGAATCTCCTAAGATTAGTATAGAAAGATCTAAAAATGGACAAAAAAAAAATAGAGTAATGTTAAACTTCAACTATAGCCTTTCCTTCAGGAAATAGAGGAAATCCATCAAGGTATTATATGATAGAAGCAATTTTCCTAGTATTACTTTCCAAATCTCACTTGTGTGTGTGTGTGTGTGTGTGTGTGCAGGCTTGAGAAAAATGATGTATTTTTTGAATGCAACTGGAGAGGTTTAACAAAGAAAGCCTATTCTGGTCCCTATGGGGGGAAATCAGCTTTAGACTGCTAGCACACATATCTAAAAGTTCAATGAACTTCAGTTAGTTGCTATGCCAACCAACAGAAGACCTGTCCAGATATGAATTGATCACACAAATAAAATCTCCCCAAAGATGATGCTTGTTTGGCTTAAGGGCATAGTCCCTGTAACAACCCTTGACAAATCATAGGTCTGTCGCCTTGGAGGATTTATTTGGACTACTATCCAAATTTCCTTAGTGCACTATAAAATACCTTAATTTGTTTTCATAGGAAATTGAGCAGTTGCTTCCAAGGGGGAAATACCTTTTGCTTTCTTTTTCTGCTCTTTTTTTCTTTCCTTTTCTCTTTTGCTTCTCTCTCCCTCTCTTTCCTTCCCTCCCTCCCTCCTTCCTTCCTTCCTTCTTTCCTTCCTTTCTTCCTGCCTTCCTGCCTGCCTTCCTTCCTTCTTTCCCTCCCTCCCTCCCTCCCTTTCTTTCTTTCTTTCTGTTTCTTTGTTTCTTTCTTTCATTCATTCATTCTTCCTTTCTTTCCTTTTCTTTTCTTCTTTTTCTCTCTTCTTATCATTTATTCCCAAATGTCAGAGTACTGAACACAGAGAAATTACACATAGGTCCTAATTACCAAAAATGTAAACCTGAGGAGATAGTTTGATCTTCCTATCATTTGTCATACTAAGTTGAGCAATTTTTCTCTCACTCTTCTTTCTTTGTTTCTTTGTTTCTTTCTTCTGCCTTTTTTTTTAGGTGCTGGGGATTAAATTTAGGGCCTTCTGCATGGTAGGCAAGCACTCTACCACTGAGCGCTACATCTCCAATCCTTGTTTTGTTGAGCCAGTGTCGCTCTATGTAGCTCAGGTTCACCGGGAACTCACTATGTATCCCAGGCTGGCCTTGAACTCACAATCCTCTTGCCTCCACCTCCAAAGTACTTGGGATAATAGGCATATGCCACTGCACTCTGCTTTTCTGCATTTCTTAATGTCATACCTCCCACTCTCTGCCATGGATAAGATCCCTAATCCATCTGTGTAAAAACCCCTAATGAATGCCTTTTGAAGAATATCTTGTAGGATTTTTGTTGAGCTTTCATGTGTTCCATATCCACAGAGTGAATTAATTTGAGACTAATGACCAGCCAACTTGGGTAACATGGTAGTTTCTACCAACTTTGAATCAGTTGGAGGAGAGAACAAAAAGATGTTATCAAACTCTTTCTAGGTATGTCCCAACATTGCTCCTCAAAACATTAATTTGGGTGATTTTTTGTTTTTGTTGTTGTTATTAGACCCCTCTTCAGGCATCTGAGATATATCTAATTTTAGGAATCAAAATGCATGGACAAATATATTCTGGGCATTAAAGAATGGTTATTATATGTATATTTAGAATATGAATTTTAATACATATGACTAAAAACACAAACCATGAAATAAAGTCACCAAAAATACATTATGCCTGTTGTTTTAAAATGATGTAAATTTGTTTCTATAATTCTTCCTTCAATCTCTGGATCACATTTTACATTAGCGACTTTAACCTTTGATGTCTTTGAGAGAGAGCCTCCTTTTTGTTAAAGCCACAAGGTATAAAGTGGATGTTATAAAGAGTTGTTGCTGTTGTTGTTAGGTGCCTTTGAGTCAGGTCCAAATCATAGAGACCCTCATAAAGTTTACAAAGGCTGATTTTATTTTTTTGAGATTATTTCAGCAGTGGACTGCCACATTCTTCTCCCATTTTTGCAGTGCGGCAGATCAAAGCCAGGTCCTCAGAAAATGCACAGCAGCACTCTACCAACTGATCCAAACCCCAGGCCATTGTAAAGAGTAGTGATTTTAAATTTGAGTCTTCCTACAGTTCAAATTAGGAAAAGATCTTTGATACTAAGTTTAGGGATAATAGTGTAAATTCCTGGGGAAAGAATATTGATTATCTGAAATATACTCAATGAAATTCACATTCAGCCAATGAAAATAAGAAAATGACAAACCAAAAGTAAGAATGCAAATCCCAGTTTTTTTTTAAAAAAATTCTGAAACTTCCTTTACCTTTTTTGAAAATCAGTTTCCTTGGTTTATCTATTTGTCCTGGATCATTAAGGTGGGTCATATTTCCAACAATAAAATCATGAGATCTTATTTCTTTCCCATTCCACAGAAATTAATATAGATCCCTTCCACCTAAAGTGGACTTATTTTAAATTTGTATTCCAATGCAAGCCCTTACTCTGAAATGCAGAAACTTCCAACTTTCTGTTTTTGAGTAATAGTTTAGAATCAAGGAGTCATGAAGAATAAAAATTAATACTTACATTAGGTAAGTATAAACGAGATTGCACATTCCCATAAGTAAATTGATAAAAACTGTGATCTAAAACATCTCAAAGTTCATGATAAATCTTACAATGCTTTCTGACTCTTTCTGATCTACAGTAAAGCAGCATTGACTTATTGAAAGAGAGAATATTGAATTACAGGGTGTAATTGAAATGCTCCTAAATAACATATTATATATCAATAAAGTTATTGGTTCCATAGTTGTTGAAAGAGTTGGTGGAAAACAGCAGTGTATGAGGCCAGGGGAGTGGGGATTTTAAGATCAGGCTCCTGGAAGTGCTGAAGAAGAGAGCTATATGAAGATATTTCTCAGGCAGTATGGATGTTTTATACCACTCCCAATATCTTATGGCCTATGGTAAGAAATTTTGTAAGCAAGAATTATCTTGAAGAGAAAAATACCCACGTCCCTATTTATATGATAACTCCTCTCTACCAAACCCAAAAGATATATTGGTGAGGTGCAAAAAGAAGATTTTGTAGGAAATGATAAAGCTGGAGACAGAAGCTTGGATGGTGAACAGAAACTTTTGTGGAGCTGGTGGCCTTTGGTGGGGGTGAGTTGAGGGAGCTAGAAAGACAGTAATCATATTAACTATTACTATGTTTTTTCAACTGTTGTATGACAACTTAGAGTTTCTACAGAGGTGATCCCAGTATCTGTTAAGGAAATTTGTGGGAAATGACAAAGAACAAATGAGCTGCTGCTGCTCCACCTTCACCTTGTTGTTGTTATTGGGTGCTATTGAGTCCTGTCTGACTCATAGCGACCCTCACGGTTTTCAATGGCTGACTGTTTCAGGATTGCCTCTGGAGTGGATTGCCATGTCCCTCTTCCATTTTTGCGATGCTGGGAATTGAACCCAGGACCTCAGAGACTGCAGAGCAGCTCTTTACCAACTGAGGTAAATCTCAGCCCCCCCTCATCTTAATCAGAGCAATTTATCTTTACATATTTCACACAATGGCTCTCTGGAAAGATCTCATTTGAAGAATTAGGTCTGTTAAGGAAATAGAAGATTAACCAGCAATTGAAACCTACTACATGATGGAGAACTACGAAACAATGTTAGCACCTTGGCTTTGAAACAATATGTGAACTTTCTTGTTTTAATTCTCCACAATAGTTTACAAAGTACACAGGCAACAATATCACTATCATTTTGGGAACCTGTCATAAAGATGAACTCTTAGGCTCTAACCCAGATCTACCCGAAGCAGAAACTCTGAGGATGCGGCCCAACAGCATTTTAGCAGGACCTACAGTGATTCTGTTGCATGCTCCAGTTCCAGAGAAAACTTCCGTAGAGCCTAATTTAGTTTCCCAAGTAAAAGAAATGAGGCAAAAATGAATAGAAAGATTCTTATCAGAGAAATTTCTAAGGAAAATCTTTTCAAAGTATTGCACCTTAGTCTGTGCCAGTCTGAATCATCACAGAAAGGATTGGTTTTCAGTTTCAGAGGCAGAAAAATGTTTCCACTACTCCTATTTCTCAAGCCCTACAAATATTAATCAAAATCAAGAACTAGCCTTAACAAGTTAAAGCCATTGAATGCCTTTTCATAACCTAACCTCAACTCCAAAGTGTTTAAATAAAAATAGATGGAGCTGATTAGGAGTCAATAACAGATTCAGAAACACATTATAATTTCTCCTAGGTGTATACAATCTTGTATTTTATTGTGTCTAATGGCTTTATTTTTAAAAATAACTATTGATTATAAATTCCACTCCCCATGTAGGTCACCAGATGATGCACACTTCAGAATAGTTCTGGAGGAAGTTGTAGTCGGAGGGAATAAGGCGGAGTGATAGGATGTTAGTTGATTTCCTGGAACCAGGCATCTGCAGCAGGAGCTGCCTTCCTGAAATGATGACACATCTGTGGCAGATTTTTCTAGAAGACAGATTCCACTAGAGTTGTACTTGGACTTTTGCTCAAATCTAAACCTGGGCTGTTCTTGACCTTTTATTCCAGTGATGACACACCACTAGATGGCTCCAGAGTGTCTATCCTGCCTGAGAGAAACCAGAGATTTGAAAATTAGAGGGCACTTTGTGATCTGTTCCCAGCCATCTTCCTCCGCTATTGACTCCCACTCGTCCAAAAGCAATATCTCATTTTTTTCTCCTCCAGTACCAATAGTCTCCCAGTGATGGTGTCAACAAGGGAAAACAATTAATGTGTCGGGTCAATAAAATGCTTGTCTTTTCCACATTCCAAACTTTAAAGCCTAGCTTCAAGCTGGTGATATGTATATATACTGAAAGTGGGGATCAACATTCTGTCCTTAAATTCCATAGTATTTCATAGCTGAGGTGGTTGGATGTTATTAAGAAATTTAATAGCACAAAAACAAATTGAAGATCTGCAGTGCTCCAATGTTGCTTAATTAGGTGACTTAACAATAGTAGTTAACCATTACCTTTATCAGTGCTACCTTTTAAAACAATCTTTCTAGAGGTTTTGGCTAGCTTGGAAGCTCAAAGTTTTAATTTTTTTGTTGTTTGTTATGAATTTTAAAAGCTATTGTTATCACTTCCTTTTAATCTATGATATAAATTCAGTTTTTTCTAGGCTCAGCTTCTTCTACTAAATTAATCTAATCTCACTATAATCTCTAAAAGGGGTTTACCAAGCTCTCCCAGTATGATAATGAATTACTTCCCAGGGGGTCACTTGAAACTAGGTGAAAACAACCGCAGACTGAAATTACCCCTGGTGTTAGTCAGCTTCCTGTTACTGTAACAAAATTCCTGAGATAACTTTAAAAGAGGAAAGGTTTATTTTGGCTCACACTTTAGGAAGTTTCAGTCTGTGTTTGGTTGACTCCATTGCTTTGTACCTTTGGCAAGGCCTCAGGACAGGGAGCGTGTGGTGGAGCACTTCGCTTACTTCATGACCGCAGGAAAGCAGAGAGAGAAGAAGGGGATGAAGTACAACTGTCCTCTTCAAGCACAGGGCTCCAATGACTTAAGACTCTCTACTAGGCTCCACTTCTTAAAGATTCTACCATCTTGTAATATTGCCATGGACTGGGGACCACACCTTTAATTCATAAGACTTTGGTGCCCCTCCACATGTTTGAAAGAGAACTTGAACCAAGAGATAAAGACCTGAGTTCAAAAGGTAGATGACTCTAGGGTTGAAAAATCATTCCATGTCAGAATAGCAGGTTCACCATAGCAAATCAAAAGCATAAGCAATTTCAAATTCAGAGATACTGATATCATAAATAAGTGGAGGAAGTCAGTCTGCAGAGATGAGAATGGCATACATGTAAAGAAAATATATGCGTGAAAATATAAACTCAGAAAGGTACACAGTATAAATGTCTGAAAATTTTCTGATTCTTATGTATGCTGCTTGTATTTCATTAAATTAAATCCCATATGTGGTTCTTTGTGTCTTCTAAACTACTAATGCCTTGCCTTTTTACATTTTCCTACAACTAATTGTCAAAGATTCCTGCACAGGTCCTTTGTTACCAATGAAGTAAAATCTAGAAGGCATCTTTTATTGTAAGTCAACTCAACACAATAAATTCCCAATACTTGAATTTATGCAGTGGGGTGAATTTCTAGCTTAAAACAACATTTAAACTCTTGTGAAAAATATTTTCCAAAGTTTCCTTGTCTCTTGATGTTGAATTGATAAAACTAACTTGGCTGAACAAAAGCCAGATAATGGTATATCAGTCCCTAGGGTTGTAGCAAGGAAATACACCTCACTTTCCCCAACTACTGCCTACATTTATGCTATCTCTGCAGACAAAGGACGGAACTGGAAAGAAGACTGTGTCTCTGAGTTTTTGACCCCAGCCATTTTTTGTTGTTTTCTTTGTCACTACTATTTCTTGATGGGATGGCAGTATGGGTGCCTGGCTTAGATTCTTTTCTTTACCACTTTCCATCTTCATATGAGAGTAAAAGTTTGAAAGGAGAGATCTGATTTTATTTTGCATTCATTGCTCTGGATTCCTTGGTCTGGATTTTGCCCACCACTGCAACCTTACCTTAGAACCCTCCTCCCTTCATTCTCTGTGCTGCAGCTACTCTGGCCTTTCAGATTCCAGGACAAACTATTTTCTTTCCAACTTCAAGAGCGTTAGATATAATTTTCCAACTTCCTGTTACTCCTTCACCCTTCATTTTTACCTCAAATGCTACTTGCTATGGGAGAAATTTATAAACTCAAACAAGAAAAAATTCTCTTTAGTAGTTCATTATTTCCTGCATATAACTTTGCTCAGTTTGAAATATTTATTTATTCACTCATGAATTGTCATTTATTCTCCTTTCAGATGGCAAATTTTATGAAAGCAGCAAACTTTTAGTGTTTTTCCTCATGGTTTTTTGCTTAGTTGCAGGAAGTTTAGTATATCTTGAATGAATGAGTGAATGAATGAATGAGTCTATCAGTACTTGAAGAAAACATCCCGAGCCCTGCAATCTATTATGCTGTGGAGACTTTCTTTGTTGTTCTGTTTGATAATTCAATTATTTTTATCTTTTATGCATATTTATCCTTTTTGTGAATGTAAGGCCAGTACAATGTGACTAGTTAGCATTGTATGGTTCTTGGTAAGTCTTATATTTTGGAAGCAAATATAAAAACACATTCAATTTGCAGGATGTTTTATTATATTCAACAATCTCAGGGACACACATTTTTGTGAATAGAAGAACATTTCTACTTGAAAGATGACATGACCACAAATACATGACAAAAATAGAATTGAAGGATATCAGCCAAGGTAGTGGAAATGCTAGGCTTTTGAAGGTTTTAAGGGGCACTTGGCCCTTATTAAGTGAATTTAAATATATGTTTCATCTAATTCTTCCATATCCTTGGTATTTTTATAATAACTACCATAATAGAATCAGACCACTTGAATGACTTCAATGGATGTGAAAGCAGGATGGAAATTGCCAGCAATTTATAAGAATTTTAAATGTATTTTCATAATTTTTCTTTATGGGTGTGAAAAACTTCAAACAAATATTCAAAGGTAGCTTTGAAAATTAGAAAAAGAATATGGACATGGAAATTGAATCTTCTTGGCTATCACTGAACTATCTTTCCGAGTTGATCTCATGGAAAACTTACCCAATCATGAAAATATTCTAAATTTGTTATTTTACATGTTATTTCTCCTTTATTCCATTTTGATCTTTTAAAGTTTTCTCGGAATTATCAGCAAAAGACATAGGCCTGTGGATGTTTACTCCATTATCCTCAATATTCAACTTTCATCAAAGAATTCTTCCTGTATTCTACCTTTTAACATTTTTTGACATTCTGAAAAGTCAGTACCATTTTTAAGTTTGTAGGTATTTTTGTATAAGTATTGCTGGATGTCTTTTCACCTTTGGAGAAATTCCTTTACTTTGATCCAGTTGGACAAGTTATGTCTTTGCTTTCTACCTCCCCTTTCAGGAATTTGTGACTTTAAAATGCTAGATTGAATCATATGATAAAATAAGGAGCTTTCAATGTTTGCACATTTAACCTACAGATATTGCAGTATCATATGGTTCAATTTAATACTAAAATAGCTAACACTTATTAAATAATAAGAAAATTGAAAAATTATATTTCAAGTACTATATACATACTTTGCATGTATTACCTTGTTTACACCTTTCATTTCATAAAATAGTCATTAAATATGGTAGAATTTAAAATAAATTCCCCATAGCCAGATCTCTGTTAAATAGTTAAAGTGTGAGCTAGGCATGATGGTGCACACCTAAATTTTAGTGACTTGAGAGCTGTAGCCAGGAAGGTCTTGAGTTCTAGGTCAGAGGCAGCCTGCACAATTTAGCAGAACTCTGACTCAATATAAAATTGAAAAAATTTTAAAAAATGGGCTAGGGGTGGAGCCTGGTGGTAGAGCACTTGCAACTTGCAAAGTATGTGCAAGGTCTGGGGTTCAATCTCCAAACACCGCACACACATAAAAAAGTGAATGTGAGATGTATACAAATAGGTCGGCTATACTTTCAAGCCCAACCTATTAAGCACTATACTGTCTTTTATTCTTTTCTTACAATTTTTAGAATATCATTATTGAACACTCTTTTTTAGGGAAAGTGATCACTAATGCACACAATGTGATAATTTCTGACAAGTATCTCCATGGTTCATATGCACAATGCTAAATATAATGTTTTCAAGTAGATTTGCTTAGATCAATATCCAGATGTTTCCAAACATCTGAACAATAAATTGCACTTTTCACTTTTAATTGAAATACTTTGTCATTTTGTAAATAAAGTTTGTCCATGTGTTCCTAAAGCACTATTTTTCCCTTAGAAACACAATGACCTGCAGCTTCTAGAAATAGAGTTAAACTCATAATAAATGAAAACATTTTGACTCTCCCTAGTTTGCATTGAAGGAGAATATAAATGTCTGAGGAAAATAACCATTCATGCCAGGTCATTTGCCCTCATAAATCATCTTAGAAATAAATCTGTGCTCTCTGTGTGCTGGAAGGTTTTAGAAGTCTTTAAAAGTCATTTTTAATCACTAAGAATGAGATATATACATTGTTTTAATAAAGTTCTTTTTTAAAATGTGGAAACTTTAAGTTCAAAACCCAAATCAAATATGCTTTCTGATTGTACAGCCATCTGGCCCCCAGGCTATCTTTGCATACAAGACATTAATAACATTTTTAATTTAAGTAATAGATAAATCTGTTTTGAGGGCCTCAGCCTCTATCCCCAACATTGCCTACAGATCCGTTGATCCTAAATAATATTTTCAAGCTGTGGTAAGATTATTGGTGTTCTGAAGCAATCTGGAAATACCAAGTTCTTATGCCAGGAAATGGGTCAACTGTAATCTCTTCATGTTACTGTTTTGATTTCTGAAATAGCTCTGTCCTTTACACACTGGGAGCCTGCGTATTTTACCCTTCTCATGGATTTGATTACAGCTGCCATTCTGCTGTTTCAGTGAAAACTTTATTAAATATCTACTTTTAATTAACCTCTCTGGCACCAGAACCTCTCCCCAACCTCAGTCTATTTTTGGTTTCTCAGAACACTTTCACTTTTCTCCTTAAATAGTCATTGTGTAATATGCTGTCCTATCATTATTATTACAAAATAGCACTGTACTTGTTCAGCCCGAAGGACAACAGCATGCACTTTAGAGTCTTTGATAAGAGCTTTTGGATCTTAGCTCTGCCACTGTATGATTCTGGACAAGTTCTCTGTCTCCTAATGTACTCATTGGTGAAATGGATACCTCATGGGGTTGCAAAGAAGTTCTCACTACATAGGCAGTATCAAGTGCCTTCAGCACACAGAACACAGTTATATATCTGCATGTTAATTCCTTTCCTTTCTATTTAGGGTGTGTGTGTGCATGTGTGTGTGAGTGTGTGTGTGTTTACATGCATGTGCATGTGTAGATTCTAAAAAAAGCATTTTTCTCTACATTTTTTCTTTTTTCTTTTTCTTTCATTCTTTCTTTCCTTCTCTCTCTCTCTCTCTCTCTCTCTCTCTCCCCCTCTGTTTACTTCTCTCTCTCTTCCTCTCTCTCCCACGCACTTCTTTCTTTCTTTCTTTTTTTCTTTCTTTCTTTCTTTCTTTCTGACTGGGAAATTCAACCTAGGACTTCACACATGCTAGGCATATTCTACCATTAAGCTGCATCTCCAGCTCCTTATTTATTTATTTATTTATTTATTTATTTATTTTTGAGACAGGGTTTTGCTAAATTATATAGGCTCCCTATATCCTCGAACTCACAATCCTTCTGCCTCAGTCTCCTGAGTCATTGGAATTATAGGTGTGCCCAGCTATTCTTTCATTTTCTTATTCTCTGTTTTCTACTTGCTTTTGACATAAGTTGGTATTCATGTCTTTTTTCTTTTTGAAAAAAGTAAATTAATTAATGAATGCTTATACTTATGGAGTGCAATATGATATCTTGATTTTAATACATTTTAGAAAGAATAAATCAAGACAATTCACATATCTAACTCTTCGCCTTGTTGTGATCTGTATTTTGTGGTGAGAATATTTAAAATCTATTCTTTTACCAGTATGGAAATGTACAATATATTATTATTATTAATCATGGTCACCACGCTGTGCAACATAGATTACTAAAATCTATTTCTCCTGTCTAATTGAATTTTTGTACCTTTGACCAACCTCTCCCCTTCCTCCATCACTCACCTTATCCCCCAGACAGTATTAACCACCATTCTCTGCTCTACCTCTATGAGTTTGACATTTTTAGATTCCACGTGTGAGATCACACGGCATTTGTTTTTCTGTGCCTAACTTATTTCAATTAACAGAATGCTCTCCGGATTCATCAACATTGTCACAAAGGATAGAATTTCCTTCTTTTTAAAAGGTTAATTACTATTCCATGGTGGATATGGACCACAGTTTATTTACCTATTCACCTGCTGGTGGACACAAATTGCTTCTCAATGTTCTCTATTGTGAATAGTGCTGCAATAAACAAAAGTACAGATATCTCCTCAACATACTAATTTTGACTCCTTTGGATATACACCCCAAAGTAAGACTGCTGCATCATATTGTAGTTCTATATTTAGTGTTTTGAGGAACATCCATGCTATTTTCCCAAATGGCCATACTAATTTACATTCCCACCAGTACTGTGCATGGGTTCTCTTTTGTCACATCCTTGCTAACACTTGTCATCATTTATTTGTCTTTTTTGTACTAGCCATTTTATGTTGTGTCATTTGGAGAATGTGCAAAGTGCAGTTTGCCTTATTCCATTTTATAAGACACAGACATGTTTCTCTTCCATTCCTATAATAGTGGGTCAAGCGTATACATATACTTTATAAGTATCCCTATCATTTAATATCTCACAGCAGTGGTGATTTTCTGTTTGTGTGGGAAATGAAGGTGAGAATCTACAGTTGAACAGGGACTGCAGGAATCTGGAAAAAATAAATTGACCGTTTTGTCCAAAAAAGCAAAATAAATCAGCATTTGTTTACTCATCTATTTTTTTTTCTCTTAATAGATGGCATAATAAAGTATCTGAACAGTATCAGGCTTTATATACTCCTGTCCATAATACCAGATGTTACTCCTGTCCATGATACCAGATATGACTGAATATTTTTATCTATCTAAGCTTTCAAGGATTGCTCTAAGCCAATGGGAAACAATAAAAAGTGAGTCCAACTTCAATCTTTGTTACCAAGGAGCTTCCAATTTGCCAGAGAAAATGAGAAACACTCCATGGAAAATAGAATTTGAGAACCCAAGAGAACAATCCAAAGAACTTTTGATGGTTTGGAGGGAAATACTACCTTTAGTTGAAAAAATATAAAAGATAGCCATATCTAGAAAATGTCCTACATTTTAGTATTTCAGATTGGCCTTGAAACATTATCTTGAAGTGGCTTGGAATTAGTTTAGGAGTAGTGACCAAGTTGGAGGGTTAACTCAATGGGTGCCCCACCTAGATGAGTGGTTTTGGGGTTGTGTTTGCAAAGTAAGCTCATGCTACTTTATTTATATAATAGGCCACTGTCCAGCCAGCATTACATCCAAAGGTGTAGCAAGAAGTAGAATACAAGAGTATATAAATCTAGCAGAGTAAAAAAAAATTGTATATATCAATAAACTTGACTTTTAACTTGGTCTGTTCTCCAGCCACATGTACCAAACCCCAAGCTGACTTGTCATTCTTATGTGCTGATTGTTGTTTTTGTCAGGTGCCGTCGAGTCGGTATCCAACTCATAGCGACCCTCATGGGGTTTTCAATGGCTGACTGTTTCGGGATTGCCTTGGGAGTGGATTGCCAGGTCCTTCTCCCATTTTTGTGGTGCTGGGAATCGAACTCGGGACCTCAGAGACTGCAGCGCAGTGCTCTACCAACTGAGCTAACTCCCAGACCTATGGGCTGATTAGTGACCTAAAATTCCATATGAATCTTTGTAGCAAAGAAAGGGTAGGACAGCCTCATCCCATGGCTTGTTTCCATGATCTTATGGTTTTTTTTTAACTACTTATTTTTCAGATTAAGTGGTAAACTCTAGTAAACAATCTCATTAAGTTTATCAGACTCCAAAACTGCACCAACAATTGTTGTTTGTCTCCATTTAGAAGGTATATTTATTTGGGGTGGTGGAGTGCTTGCTTTGTGTGCTCTATAGTCCTGGGTTTAATCTGCAACACCACAAAAATAGGAAAAGGACCTGGCAGCCCACTGCCCAAACAATCAGCCATTGAAAACCCTACGAATAGCAGACAAGCATTGACACAATGCCAAGCATAACACAGTGTTGGGTGTGTTTCATTCTGTTCTCCATAGGGTCACCAGGAGTCAGACCAAACTTGGTGGCACCTAACAACAACAATCAGAACCAATAGGTATTAGGAAGATTATGGTTGACTTGCTAGAGGGCCACTTGTTATTGTGACTGCCTTTCCTAAAGGATATGTTTGAAAAAAAAATCACAGGTGGAAGGAGCAGAATAAATAAATAACAATATATCAAAATAGAGAAAACAGTTGAAGGGGGAGAAGGGAAGGTAATATTGGAAAGGAAATTAAATGCCAAAAGGTGTTGCATATCAGCCTGGTCAGCAAGAGGAGGGGAAAGATGGATGAAGTTGATGTCTTTGCTAAAAAGGAATCCCTGCAAGATTAGCCAAAATCTAAGGGCTGGAGTGTAGATCAGTTGGTAGGATGATGCTCTGCACTCTGTGAGGACCTGGGTTCAATCCTAGCATTGGAAAAATGGGAGAAGGACATGGCAATCCACTCCTGAAGGAATCCCAAAACAATTAGTCATAGAAAACCCTATGAGGGTGACTATGAGTCATACAAGCCCCCGTGGCACCTAACAACAAAAATAGGATAATATAATCAGAATGAAGAAATCATTTCTTGAAAAATAAACCTAGAACCATGTTATATGTGGGAAGAAAAACCAATTAGGAAATCAGCTCATATTTACTTGATAAGGACATAAGCAATTTTACAATCAAATGAGAGATTGTCATGCTGTTCTCTGGACTAATTTTATATTTATAAAACATAATGGAATAAAATTTTAGGCTTCATAGCAACATTTTATTTTACTGAGTAGCTGTCAGATATCAGCGTTTATTTACAGTCAATTTATTTATACAAATACTTTATAAGAATAAATAATCAAGTCTACATGTAGAGGCTTATTTTGATAGTGGTTTCCATGGTGTAGTGATACTTTTTTTTTTCAATTTTGTACCTTCCATTCTTCTAGGTAGATTTATGTTGTGTTTTTCCCCAAAAAGGAAGATTTGTAGGTTATTATTCAAATGATTTAATTAGTAAACTAGGATGACACTTTCACATGTGGTAATTGATGAGTTGACTGGTTTTCAAACAACCAACTCTTTTATTCAGGAGAAAGATCACAAAAAGCTATTATTATTCCTTTTCCATAAACCCCTGATTCAAGGTTTGTAACACTGCAAAGTTCAGTAATGCTTTGGGGAGGATTTATCAGATTGTATGCTTGTGAATTGACACTGTGGATTATGCAGTTGCTTCCAAAATGGAGCACAAGCCAAAGGATTTACTGTTGCCCTTTTTCAAGTGCTGATCAACTCCTGCTCTACGGCCCTGGTTTGAAATATTCAAATCTACAAGCTGCTCTATAGAAGGATTTATTGATGACAGGCTTATTTAAATTTTTTCTTCCTCTTTCTGTCATTATTCACTTATTGTTGTTGGGTGCCTCTCACAGCAACCCTCAGAGCTTTCAATGTTGATTGCTTTGGGAGTGGATTGCCACATCCTTTTCCCATTTTTGAGGTGCTGGGATTGACCCTGGGTCCTCAGAGAGTGCAGACAGCACTCCCCTTCTGAACTAAACCTTAACCCCTCTTTATTCAATAGGAACTATAAAAGAGCTAGAAAATCATAGGCACTCATGAAACAAACACATGCTTGAAAAAAGGCATCCAAAGTTTTACAAATATTAGGACATTGGAAAAGCCTGCCATAAGGAAGAGGTCTGCATCCACAGCAAGGATATGTTATCCCTCAGACCTCATTACTTCATACATTCTCTCTTTTTTAATTCAGAGAAAAAAAATTCAGGTTTGCTTTAATGAATTTAAAATCTACCTCTGGCATCTTAGCTGTGAGCTCTTTGGTTGTTGGTTGTATGTCTGAGCATCATTTTCTCTCATCCTTAAAATGAGGATAACAGTATTGTCATGGCTGAGATAAATATCGTATGTAATGAGCATACATAAATGCCTGGTTTAGTGTCTTTTTAATTAAAAAAATTTTTTTTTAGTACTGGGGATTTGAACCCCAGGGTCTCATACATGCTTCGCAAGCATTGTATCATTGAGCTGCACCCCAACCCGCTGTTTTCATCTTTTATCTTGAGACAGAGTCTCACTAAATTACACAGCCTGCCTCTAGCCTCAAGCTTGCAATCCTTCTTTAGGCACCTCCAGAGCCGCTGGGACTATAGACGTCCACCACCTTGCCCCGCCTTAGTGTATTGAATTTAGAAGTGCCCAATAGATAATTCTATCTTAGTAAAACAAGGTTTAAGACAGAAACATATGGGTGACTGATTATATATCTTTGCTCTATTTCTATCCATATGCAAAATTCATACTTGGAGCATGGGCTCAAATAGCCTTCTATAGCCAATGCAAGCTAGAGATATGCCACAAAGGCTTTGGTACTTTCATAGATGTGCAAGTTTATCAACATGTTAAAAGTCATAAAAAAGCATAATGAACCATATTTTCTCACATAGACTGTGTGCTAATTATTTTGTTTCACCTAAAACTATGTAAATACTCTGATAGCTTATCAAAGCTTTCGTATTCATCTCCATGAATATTTAAAAAATTATCTTAAGCATCCTTCTAGGTAGTTTTTAAGGAAAAACATTGCAACAGTACAGTTTGAAGAGAACAGTTGCACTAACATTTGAAGACTTTTACCTGACTAGGCTTGGGTTGAAGTGGTATTGTTGCCATGTGTAGACAAAAATATTAATATAACCTCAGAGTGCACCCTCCCTCCTGAAAAGCTTTAGGATGTGATCTGTAATAAATGGGGACAGCCTGGTAATGACCACAGCTCCAGGGGTTCCTAATCATTTTAGCACCAAGAACCAGTTTTCTGGAAGACAATCTTTCCATGGGAAGAGTGAGTGTATATGTCATGTTTTGGGGGGTGATTCAAGTGATAGATAGCAACTGTTACTATAGATGAAGCTTCACTTACACATCAGCTGATTACCTCCTGCTGTGTGGCCTGGTTCCTAGCAGGCCATACGTCTTATCTTCCCATGGACCTGGGGTTTAGGAGCCCCTACACTAAACAATGCCCTGTTGCAGGCTCTGAAATTATTTCAAGATTTCTTCCTATCACACCTGTAGACATTTCTTGATCTACTCTCCCTCCATGTGCAACATTAGTCTTTCAGAATTTCAAGGCTCATCACCATACGCATTGTACATGGATAAAATCCCATGTATTTCTCTCACGTGAACATAAATCAGCTTAAAATAATGCCATAAATTATTCTCACAAATACCCAATTTGAGCTCTCTTCAACTGGGGATGAGCATGTTCTTATTTTTGACACTATTGGTATACTTTGTCTTTATGTTCAAATAAATATTTTGGAAAATATAGCCTAGAACTTTGGGATGAGTATTTTACAATGTGAAACTGAGTGAGTCAAGGGGAATAATATCCATGATTTAGACCTACAAATAATCAGAGTAATAAGAGGTATTCATTGAGCACGTATTAAGCACCTTGTAAGAATTACCTTGCCTGCAGCCATAGCGCTGTGGTGGCTGATCCTGTCAGCTCTTGGAAGATAAGCAGGGTCGGCCGGCGCTGGTTAGTACTTGGATAGGAGACCACCTGGGAACACCAGATACTGTACACTTGGGAGAAGGACCAGGCAACCTACTCCCCAAAATCAATCCACCATTGAAAACCCTATGAATAGCAGAGAAGCACTGACAATAGTGTTTATCCTGTTGTGCAGAGGGTCACTAAGAGTCAGATACCGACTCAATGGCACCTAACAACAACAACAACAAGAATTACCTTAGATAATTCTCATAACAAGCCTATCAAGTATATATTTTTTTTCTATTTTTCAGATGTGAAGGCTGGGTCTCAAAAACATCAAATACCTAATTAAATGAGTTGGAAGGGGTACAATTCAACCAAACATTATTTGAATTACAAAGTTGTATTTCTCTCTGCAATGTTATGGTTTTGGATTTCCATAAAGTATTGGCATAGCACACTTAGACATCATGTTAACTTCTCAACTCTAAGTCCATCCCCAAGAGAAAGAAGACTATGATGCTAATGAATTTCTGTGCTGAAACCTATTGTACATAAGCCTTTCCTGCCTATGGTTTCAGTTATTTATGGGCTTGTTGGTTAAGAACATTCCTGTAGCATCTTCCAGCTCCAGAGAGCTACAGTGGAAGGACTTCTCCCCAGGTGTGGAAAGGCAATTAATTATTCCTCAACCAACCCCCTCATGCTAAATTCTTGTATGAACATAATGAATGACAAAGGAGTTTGAAGCATTCACAGAGCATCCGTGGAACTTGAGAAAACTTTACCACAATACATCAGAGACAAAGCCAACCAACATCCCTGATTAAAAATGACTTCACCTTTAGTTGAAATGATCTCTGGGAACAGCTTCCAGGAGAGTTGGGTGAATGTGGGTGGGAGGAAACTAGGAAAGTCTACATAGTTGAGGCCAGATTCATTTGTATTTCTTCTTTCTTATTTCTGCTTTGGGGAAGGGGCAGAGAAGGCAAGCATATATTGAAGAATAATTTATTGAACCAATGAAAATGTCATAAAAACATTTCAGAATTGGACTGTGTGGGAGACAAACATGACTTTAGATTCTGGGAGAGGCTCAATATTCAGTTTCAACATCGGAAATTCTTCACAAAACTTAAAATAACTAGACGAAGAATATAAGTTACACAAGTCTTAAAAATCTCTGGGATGATTAATTAAAAGGGAATTTCAAGTTCATATTTTCACTTTTTTCCCTTTGGCTATGAAAATTGTGTGTGTGTGTGTGTGTGTGTGTGTGTGTGTGTGTGTGCATGTGTGTTCTCATGCAGTGAGACTAGACACTTGGGAGTCCTTAGCTTGACTTTCCTTAGCTTGAATGGGTAATGGAAACTAATTACAAATGCCTGTACAAATCATTTCACCTGACCCTCTCATTTTTTTTATTAGAAATTTTTAATGTACATCATAATGTGATTCATTTTGACATGCTTTTCATTGTGACAATTTTCATATATGCAATTTGATAAGCATTATTCATATAGGTTACCCCTTACCCTCCTCTATGTTTCCCCCCTCCCCCCTTCCTATCTAAGTTTCCCATCCAAGTCTTCTCTATCTTTTACTATATAGTA
>VMDO01017563.1:34145-44659 GCA_007922755.1 Pedetes capensis | reverse complement strand
TGTTAGGTGCCATTGTGTAGGTATCCTACATACAACAGGGGAAACACTATTGTCAGTGCTTCTCTGCTGTTCATAGGGTTTTCAATGGCTGATTGTTTTTTGGGAGTGGGTTGCCGGGTCCTTCTCCCAAGCCTATAGCACCTGGTGTTCCCATCTGAGTACTAACCAGGCCTGATCCTGCTTAGCTTCTGAGATCTGACGGGATCGGATGCCACAGGACTGAGGCTGCAGGCTCTAGCAGTTTAATGTTCATTTAAAACATGTTTTAAATTTGTGGCTAATAGACAAAAATATAGTTGATTTTGTATACTAATGGCTGTATTAGTCTGTTTTGGGTTGCTGTAGTCTGTTTTGCGTTGCTGAGTATATAGAAAGAAAATAAGTTGTTCAGCCCACAGTTAGGAGGTATAAGTGCAGGGCACTGGCATCAGCTGGGCTCTGGTGAAGGCCTTGTGGTAAGTGCCGTTACCGTGGTGACAAGGCGTATTGTGAGACAGGAAGGCAGAGAGAGCTGAGACAGCCAATGGGTTGCTTCCTACCAACCCATTCTCTAGAGAGCTAATCCACTCTGAAAGACCAGCATTAATCCCTTCCAAAGGTGGTGTCCCAGGACCATGACACCTAATCACCTTCCACAGGCACAGCTCTGTGTGTGTGTGTGTGTGTGTGTGTGTGTGTGTGTGTGTGTAATTGAACCGAAGGTCTCATGTACGATAGGCAAGTGCTCTATGCTGAGCTTCTTCCCCAGCTCTTGGGCACCAGGTCTTAAAAATTCCACTACCTCTCAGCATTGCTATGTTATGGACCAAGCTTCCATTGTACAAAATGCCTGGGGGACACATTCAAACCATATCCAAGATGGGGGGCGGCTGTTGCATACCTGTAGTCCCAGCTACTCAGAGGCTAAGACAGGAGGCTGACTTGAGCTCAGGAGTCTGAAGTCAGCCTGGGCAACACACTGAGATCTGATCCCCCCTGTTCCAAAAAGATTTGTCCTTTGTATTTCTTTCTTTTCTTTTCTTTTTTTCTTTGTGGGACTGGAGGGATAAACCCAGTTCCTTGCATGTGCTTTGGAAGTGCTCTACCACTGAGCTGCACCATCAGCCCCTTTTTATTTTTTTATTTAGAGACAGGGTCTCACTAAATTCTGCAGGCTGCTTCTAGCCTCGAACTTGTGACCCTCCTGCCTCTGCCTCCCAAGTTGTTGGGATTATAGGCATGTGCCACTGCCCTTGGCCTGTCCCATGTATTTCTAGTAATGTTTTTTTCCTTAAAGTCTACTCTCTGACATTGAAATTGCTACATTTTTCTTTGATTTTTTTTTTGTGGTTACTGTTCCTGTGGTATATTGTTATCTTTTCAGTTTCATCTCTCCTGTCTTCTTATATTTAAATGATATCTTTTGTAAGAAGCAGAAAGTTGAGTTTATTACTTTTTTTTGTTCTTTTTGACACAAGGTCTCACTATGTATCCAAGGCTAGCCCGGAAAGATCTAGGTAGCTCAGGCTGGCCTCAAAATCACGTCAATGCTCATGCCTCAGCCTCTAAACTGCTAGGATTACAGGCCTGTGCCACCATGCTCTGCTTGAGTTTGTTACTTTTATCTAGTCTGACAATTTGTTGTTGTGGTTGTTAGGTGCCGTCAAGTCAGTATCCGACTCATAGCGACCCTCATAGGGTTTTCAATGGCTGAGTATTTCGGGATTGCCTTGGGAGTGGATTGCCAGGTCCTTCTCCCATTTTTGCGGTGCTGGGAATTGAACTTGGGACCTCAGAGAATGCAGTGCAGCGCTCTACCAACTGAACCAAATCCCAGCCCCTGTC
Source organism: Pedetes capensis (assembly GCA_007922755.1). Taxonomy (NCBI): domain Eukaryota; kingdom Metazoa; phylum Chordata; class Mammalia; order Rodentia; family Pedetidae; genus Pedetes; species Pedetes capensis. The sequence continues at coordinate 42,835 of VMDO01017563.1, read as the reverse complement.
TGACAATAGTCACTTTTAACTCAGAATATTTGGAGTAATTTTCTAAACTATGTTTCTTTCTTTTCTCTTTTTTTTTCTTTTTTTCTTTTCTTTTTTTTTTTTTTTTTTTTTTTGAGATAAGGTCTCATTCTGTAGAGGGCCTGGGGTTTAGCTCAGTTGGTCTAGTACAACATTGCATTCTCTGAGGACCCAGGTTCAATCCCCAGCACTGCAAAAAAGGGGGAAGGATGTGGCAATCCACTCCTGAAGCAATCCTGAAACAATCAGCCATTGAAAACCCTATTAGGGTCAGTATGAGTCAGAGCCCACTCGAAGGCAGCTAACAACAACAGGCTGATCTTGAACTCACTCTGTAGCCCAGGCTGGTCTCCAATTCACAATCTTCCTGCCTCAGCCTCTTGAGTTCTGAGTGCCACCGCACCCAGCTATGTTTTAATCTCACTAGTATCATTTGACTCTCTGTAGTAGAAGATGAATTAGCTCTTTTACACTTTCTCCCACTTGCCCTCCTTTCTACTTCCTGGGCATTATTGCTTATATAAGTCGAACATCCCTAATCCCCAAATCCGAAATGTTCCAAAATCTGAGCTACTCCTCTCCTCCCCCACTGCACAGTGCTGGGGATCAAACCCAGAGCCCATGCTAGGCAAGCACTCTACTACTGAACCATACCCAAGGACCCCAGAGCTGAAATTTTTTTTTTTTTTTTGTACTGGGGATTGAACCCAAGTCCTCATGCTTGCATGCTTTGCAAGTGCTGGACCACCGAGCTTCACCCTCAGCCCCTTTTTTTTTTTTTTTTTTTTTTTTTTTTTTTTTTTTTTACCTTTTGAGACAGGTCTCTCTAAATTACAGACTTCCTCTGGCCTCGAACTTGCAATACTCCTGCCTCCACCTCCCGAGCTGCTGAGATTACAGGTGTGCGCCACTGCACCCAGCTAAGCTGAAATTTTTGAATCTCAACATGATGCAAGTGGCAAATTCTACATATGATCTGGTGTGATAGGCTGCAGTCAAAATGCAGGCACACTAAAAATATTTTATAAAATCGCTGTCCAGCTCTGTGTATAAGGTATTCATGAAACATAAAGGAATTTTACGGTTAGACTTGGGTATCACCCCCTAGATGTCTTATACCGTGTATGTAAATATTCCCAAATCCCCCCAGAATCTCGAATCTGGAACACTTCTGGTCCCAAGTATTTTGAATAAGGGGAAATGCAAACCTGTATTGTTTTCGCTTTGTGGCGGTTTGTAACACTTCAATTCTGTTTCCTATCACAATGTTTTTTGCATTTACTGTTTGAGACAGGGCCTGGCTGTGTAGCCCAGGCCGGTCTGAACTCGCTATGTAGAACAGGCTGCCCTTGAACTTCTGTCCATTCCCTTGCCTCAGCCTCCTGAGCTGCTGGGATTACAGGCGTGCACCACCATGCCTGGATGAGGTTATGCATGTAGAATTGTCTCTTAGTTGGCTGCTTCTCACTCTTAAGTCATTTTTACCAGAATAGCTCATATATACTTTGTTATTACTTTAAATTTAATGATACAAAGCACCTCAAGATGGATATTGTTGTTGTTAGGTGCTGTCCAGTCGATCCGACTCATAGTGACCCTGTGTAGAGCAGATTGAAGCACTTCCCGATTCTGTGCCAGGCACATGATCTTATTTATGTTTAAGCCCATTGTTGCAGACACTCTTGTTAATCCATCTGGTGGAATATAAAATAAAGCAAAACTAAATGAAACACCAGCAAGAAGTCCCTCTGGTCTCTGCATTGCACATGGTATTTGGTTTCACCCACTCTCCTTTGGTGTGTCTTAGCAATGGTGGTTCTTAGCGAGATTTCATTCAAAAACCTGGTTTCACTTCCAAGTGTTGGGCTAACATTAAAATGCTGACCTCCCAGCAGTCATTGGGGGTGAGGCAGGAAGCTGTGAGTTTGAGGGCAGCCTGGGCTATGCAGCGAGCCCCTGTTTCAAAAGAAAAAAAAGAAAAATACGACTTCAGGTGGTGGCAGGGCCATGGACAGGAACTCCCCCATCGCAGGTGGAAGTGTAAAAGTGTAAAATGGCATAAGGACGTGGCAAAACCGTTTCGCAGGTCTACGGAAGCTGAAGGTAAGCCTGCTGGATGACTAAGTCATCCGCTATGGTTATCAAAGGAAGTGTCCACGAGTGTTAATAGTAGCGCTATTATCGCCCCAAACATGAACCCCCCAAATGCCCACTGAGCAGTGTGTTCACGCAGAGGACCTCTATACCATAGTGAGAATGACTGACTTACACATACACCTCCTCCATGGAAGAGTCCCACTGACCGAATATGGTCCATGGAAGACACGGAACCAAAGTAGGTGAAACGAACAAAGGACCCTAGGGAAGGCTGGCCTAGGGGGACGCCATGCGACAGGCTGTTGGAAATGGCTAGCATCCTGACCTGCGTGGTGGTCACCTGGCTCTGTACACAGGTAAAAATTCACTGAGGCACACGTTTAGGATCTGTACACCTTACCGCGAGGGTCCCCGTACCTGGTCCCCATACCTGTTAGGAACTGGGTGGGGCTGCACGGCAGTGGGCGGGCAGCAAGCGAGCGAGCAAAGCTGCATCTGTATTTATAGCTGCTCCCCATCGCTGGCACAAGTGCCTGAGCGCAGAGGAATATTTGTCTTCCATGAAAATGGGCCGTGTGCCAAAAAGGTTGGGCACCATTGCTACTGGGTTTTATCTCTAAAAAAAAAAAAAAAAGATCTGAGACATAAGGCCATTCCCACCCCAAGTCTTGGAGACTGAATCCATCTTACACTGGCAGAGTGGACTCCCTGGCTGACACCTCAATCCAGCCCCAGTCACCTGCGGTAACAAAAGGGATTTTCTTTTTCTTTTTTTCTTTTGCCTTTCCTTTCCTTTCCTTTCCTTTCCTTTCCTTTCCTTTTCCCTTCCCCTTCCCCTTCCCCTTCCTTCCTTCCTTCCTTCCTTCCTTTCTTTCTTTCTTTCTTTCTTTTTTCTTTTCTTTTTTTCTTTTTTTTGCTGTACTGGGGTTTCAACCCAGGGCCTCTTGCTTGCATGCTTTGCAAATGCTGGACCATTGACCTGCAAGCCCCAGCCCCCTCCCCCCTTTTTTTTTATTTTTTGAGACAAGGTCTTACTAAATTACACAGACTGCCTCTGATCTCCAACTTGCGATCCTCCTGCCTCCGCTTCCCGAGTCACTGGGATTACAGGCATGCGCCACCACGCCTGGCTAGAAGGAATTTTCTAGACCTGTCTGCAACAGTATTTCCCACGCCACACACGCTCCTCCAGGACTTTGCCACTCCTCCATCTGGAGATACGATGGACTCCCCGTCCTCCCCTGCCCTGAGCCTGGCGGTTTTGTGACTGTTGTGACCGACAAAACAGAAGTGAAACTGGCTCACTTCCAAGGCCAGATCATAAAAGGTGGTGGCTTCCTCTAGCTGTCTTTGACATGCAGTTTTGAAACCACTGTTTGGGAAGCCGACTCCCTAGGAGCCCCCATGCCAGAGAGACCAGGTAGTGAGACCCACGGAGGAGCCCTGATCGATGCCCTGTGTGCCGAGTCGTGGTGCCCTGCAGCTCCTACCCAGGTGCAGATTCCTGAGCTGCATAAACTCTCCTGGTTGCTTTATGCTGCTGCTGTTTGGGGTGGATTGATGTGGACATTGCATAACAGGAACACCTGGCAACCTTCTTCCCCAGGCCCTCCCTACGCCACTCTGCCAGCCGTACCAGGTGCATCCAGTTCCCTCTTGCAGAAATGCCCTCCCTTGTCTGGGCTGCAGGAATCTGTTCACTCTTCCAGGCCAGCTGCTGCCACATCTCCCCCAGGAAGCCCTCCGGCTTGCAGTGTGGGGAAGTGTTGAAAGTCAGCCCACTCCGGAACCGGATTGTGCCTACGTTCAGACCCCAGGCCACCCACTTCCCAGCTGGGTGCCCTTGGGTAAGTTACTGACTCTGAGCCTCGGTTTCTTTCAAGTTTGGGGAGTTACAGTGGCGATTTCACAGGTCCACCTTGAGAATTAAAGATGTTAGTCTATGCCAGGTGCGGTGGCGCACACCTGTAATCCCAGCGGCTCCGGAGGCGGAGGCGGGAGGATCGCAAGTTCGAGACCAGAGGCCGTCTGTGTAATTTAGCAAGACCCTGTCTCAAAAAAAACTAAAAAAATGGACTGAGGGTGCAGCTCAGCAGTCTAGCACTTGCAGGGCATGCAGGCGCAAGGCCCTGGGTTCAACCCCCAGTACCAAAAAAAAAAAAAAAAAAAAAAGATGTTAGTCTATGGGAAGCACTCAAAACTGTTCCTGGTACACAGTAGGCACTCCGGAATGTTGGTGATTATTATTGTTGTTCCAGGCCCCGAGGCTCCAGTCCTTTGAGCTCTGAGATCTCACTCACTGGGTACCTAGTAGTATCATTCGTTCATTCACTCATTCATAATTGTTTAACACATGATAAGCTCGGCTCAGTGTAGGAGCAGCGGGAGCCAACATGAGGTCTCACTCTTTGATTAGCTCATTGACTCTGCCTACATCTCGGTGTGGGCTAGGATTTAGTTCAGTGGGTAGAGCACTGCGCTGCAGTCTCTGAGGCCCCGAGTTCAATTCCCAGCACCGCAAAAATGGGAGAAGGGCCTGGTAATCCACTCCCAAGGCAATCCTGAAGCACTCAACCATTGAAAACCCTATGAGGGTCGCTATGAGTCAGATACTGACTCGACGGCACCTAACAACAATAACAACATCTCGGTGTGGCCCAGCCCAGGCCTCAGCTCCCTCCTTGGGACCTGGGGTAGTACCAACCCGCCCAGCCCAGGGGATTGCGTGACAGGCAGAGTTACAGGCCTGGCCCAGGATCAGCTGCTAAACTGATTTCATCTCAGGAAGCCCATGTATCTCACTCCATGAACCCCACTGGGACAATTATTCATCAGTCTCCTAGGTAGGGGCCGCCCACTCACCTCACTTCCTGGGGGCGCTGAGTCATGGGGCGAGGGTGAGCAGGACCAATGGCTTGGAAGGGTACATGTCAAAGCAAGTGGGGAGGCTGATCCCTTTGGGAGCATTAGGTGCGATGTCTGCGCTCTGGGCCCTTGCACTGGCTCTTCCTTCTGCCCATTCCGCCCTTCCCTCCAACTATCCTTTTTCTTTCTTTTTTCCCCCAGTGTTGGGGGTTGAGTCCAGGGCGTCAAGTGCTGTACAACTGAGCAACACCCCCTAGCCTATTTTGAACTTTTTATTTTGAGACAAAGTCTGGCTAAGATATGCAGGCTGCCTCTGGCCTTGAACGTGCGATCCTCCTGCTTCCGCCTCCCAAGCGGCCAGGATTCCAGGCGGGCTCAGCTGGCTTTTGCTGCCCCCGTGCAGAGCTGAGCGTTTTCTCCTCTATGGCTGTAGGTAACTTAACTAAGCGTGGTAGGGGAGGGCTGTACTCTCACGGTCCCCCAGGGCACCAAACAGGGAAGATCAAATGGAGCCACCCTTGGGCCAGAGCCTGCAGGCAGGAAGTTCCCTGTACGCCTCAAGCCACACTGTGCCACTATCTCTCCATCAGCCAGCTCTCTGGGGCTGCTCTGCTCACCTGCCTGCTGCGGCTTCCACCCTAACAACAGAGCTGTCCTCGCCTAGCAGGGGTGGGCTGGAATGTTCCAAGACATACACCAAGGATCCTTTCTATCTCCATAGGCTCAGCTATGCGACCTGGCCAGACCTGTCCCTCCATCACCAATGGAGCCCAGGACCCACCGGGGAGTTTGTTAGGAAGCTGTAAGGCGCGACCCCTGGAAATCTGTGTACGTGGTATGTTGGGTGCATAATAAACGTTGAGATCTGTTCACTGCTGTCCTTGAGCGCCAGCCTAGCGCCAAGCCCTTTCCCTAAAGTCGTCCCTTTCACCTGCCATGGCAGTTACTCTCTCTGCTTCAGGTCCCCCAGAGTCACAGTCTCAGGGCTGGGATCAAACTCAGGTCTGCGTGACCCCATGGTTGGGTGGGCAGGAGAGGTGAACCTGCCAGCCCAGAGGGACCCCAGTGACTCAGACCAGGGAGGTTCCCCCGGCCGCCCCTTCCCGCTGACTCAGCCCAGCCGGATGATTTGCGATCTGATGATTCGTAATTGTGATTGCAGGGATGATCCGAGATTGTGATTGCAGGGGCCGTTCTCTCCCGGAATCCCGGGTGCCAGGCAGTGCTCCCGGCTCCTGGTTCTGGCTCTCCCCTTGTGGAGATGCCAGGGATGGCTCTGGCTCCTATGCTACCTCCCCCTTGGAGTCTTGAACTTCTCTGGGTGGAGGCGGCTTGCTGGGATGGGTGAGATCATCTCCTTCCAGCCACCTTGGGGTGCACGGGGGTCACCAAGGCACAGAGAGGACCAGAGAGGTGGCTGAACAGGCCAGCCTCCAGGACAGCCAGCCAGGCCAGTCTCCGTCCCTCTGTGTCCCCGAAGCTGCCCTCACCCCATCTCTCTTCTCTCAGCCCTGAGGCTGTGCGCCTGCCCCGCCCCCCCCAGCTCCGCCCAGCTCCTGGCCCCACGCCAGATGGGCCCTGATCCCTGTCTTTGGCATGAATTAGGATGAGGATGAGTCACCATTTCTACTGCCTGCTGCCAAGGCTGCTGGGCTGGCCAAGGGGAGGGGGAAGGTGGGAACAGGGCCACCCCTCCCTCTGTCTCTGCAATTGTCCCCAGCTCTCCGGGAGATACAATCCCTTGATGCTGGAGGGCGCCTTCCAATGACCACTCCTATCTCTCTTTCCTGGGGCCCCTACTGTCTCTGCCTCGGGGAGCCCAGGGCCTATGTTGTCTCAGTTTCCCCCATATCTATAAGATGATAGTCTCAAAGACGCTTGCAGCCTGGGCTCCAGGCTGGGATCGGGGACAGTAGCTACCCAGTCCCTGCGCCCTCCCCTCCCCTCGTGGAAGGCATCCTGTGTAGAGGTCCCCTGGGGGACACTGGGCAGGGAGTGGGGAAGGGGTGACAGTGCCCAGTGAGTCAGCCGAGGACATGCATTTCGCAGATGTCCAGTGCTTGGGCTGTGCCAGGTCCCTCAGAGGAGGTAGAGAGAGGTTTCAGAACCTGCCCGTGACCACAAGCACCTGCTGCATGCACGGAGATTTGAACCCTGGGCCTCTGGCCCCGGTGTTGCGCAACCTGCGAGCCAGCCAGCCAGTCTGCCCTGGGGCCATTTGCCAATCTCCTGCTGAATGGCTGCTCTGTGCCAGATTCTGTGCAGGGATGGACACAAGCAGAGTCCTGCTCGTGGCGACAAAATGGCCACAGCAGGCAAGAGCATTCTGGGGGCTGGGAAGGGAGCCCACAGACTAGGCCAGTGGAGACCCAACTTCCTGGGATGCCATCAGAGGTGGCCAAAGAGGAAGCAGGGAGTTGCTGGGGCCAGGGGCGCCCTTGAAGGCATGAAGGAAAAGGGGTGCCCTGCCCCTTGGGCTCTGGCTGGCTTGGGGAAGACAGTTATGGGGCAGTATTGCTTCTGATAAAAGCAAAAGCTGTAGGTCTCAAAGTGCCTGACAGGGCCTTCCGCTCTGCCCTCTACCCGCGAACTTCCAACCTCCTCTCCGCCCCTGCTCCACTCCTTGTCCTTGCTGTTCTTGGAACATTCCAGCCCACCCCTGCTAGGCGAGGACAGCTCTGTTGTTAGGGTGGAAGCCGCAGCAGGCAGGTGAGCAGAGCAGCCCCAGAGAGCTGGCCGATGGAGAGACAGTGGCACGGAGTGGCTTGAGGCATACAGGGAACTTCCTGCCTGCAGGCTCTAGCCCAAGGGGGGCTCCATTTAATCTGACACGTGGAAGGAAGCCCCCCATGCCAGGAGTGGAGGGACAAGGATTCCAGGCAGAGAGAACAGGCTGGATGTGGGCCCCAAGGTGTAGAAAGCTCACAGCTTCCAGAAATCGAATGCGGTGGAGGCCACGGCTGGGGATTGAGACGGGACAGTGGGAATCGGGGCGGGGGGCAGCTGATTAGTCTGGGGACAGTTTGCAGTTTATTCCAGTTTGGTGGGAAACCTGAGAGGCTTTCAGCCTGAGAGAAAGCTATTCTGGCTTTGAAATGATCTCTCAGCTGGACGTGGCCACAGGCATCTGTGGATGCAGCCACTGGGGAGGCTGAGGCAGGAGGACCGCTTGAACCTAGGAGTTTGAGGCCAGTCTGGGCAGCATAGTGAGAACCTGTCTCAATAACAAACAACAAGACAAAACAAAACAAAACAAAATCAAAACTGATGTCTCTGGCTGCTGAATACTGTATCCCAGAGCCCTGGGGTTGGGATAAGGGGGTATGCCAGAGGTGGTGGGACAAGGACCAGTTTGGGATGTGAGGACATGATTTGAGGTGACTTGGGAAGAGGAGGAACGGAGCTCCGGCACACATTCCCAGGCAGGGAGGCTTCTCATGCCATTGCACAGATGTAGAAGCTCAGAGGGGAGGGAACTTGGTCAATGAGTCATGTTGTTATTAGTGCTGTTGAGTCGGTATCCAACTCATAGCGACCCTCTGTACAATAGGGGAAACACTATTGTCAGTGCTTCTCTGCTGTTCATAGGGTTTTCAATGGCAGATTGATTTTTGGGAGGGGGTTGCCAGGTCCTTCTCCCAAGCCTACAGCTTCTGGTGTTCCCAGGTGGTCTCCCATCCAGGTACTAACCAGGCCCGACCCTGCTTAGC
>VMDO01017563.1:0-34045 GCA_007922755.1 Pedetes capensis | reverse complement strand
ACGAGTCATAGCTAAGGCCAAATGTAGGTCTGCGGGCACTTTCTCTGCTCAGTCTCTCTAGAGGCAGCTGGGATTACGTTCCACTTGCCTTCGGCAGGTGGGGAAGTGGAGGCTCAGGGAGGAGCACTTCTGGGAAGGAGCCTGGGAGGGGAGCCAGGGCCCCTGGCACAAAGTCTAGACCCTGGGACTCCCTGTGGCAGCCCTGCTTTCCTGGCATGGCTACAGGGCGAAGATAAATGTAGCAGAAGCCACAAGAGGACGATAATGGAGGGGATGCTTAATCACGCGAGTCCACCCTCGGCACTGGGGACACCCAGGGACAGCAGATGGTGGAGGAGGCTCTGCGGTGTTGGGGGAAGTGGCTATGCCCCTACTGGCCTCCCACCTGGCTCGATGCCCACGGTGGCATGTGTGTCCGTGCGTGTAACCGTGCCCTTGGATGTGTGAGCGTGGAGGCCCCAGGAGATCTGCAGCTTCCCTGGCAATGCCGGGCGCCCAGGGGCAGCCAGTGACTGGGCCCGTTTAGACACGGTGACCCCTTCCCTCTGTCTGCTCACAAACAGACCTTTTGGTTTCGGTGTCTAATCTCTGGGCTTCTTGATGAGAGAATAATTAACCACAGACTCATTTTCCAAGGCTTCCATCCCAATCTCCTGGCCAAGTTAAAAATATTCACAATGAGCGGGGCTGCTGGTGGGAGGAACCACTCCCCTTGGCGTGGGAGGCAGCAAGAGGTAGGGCACCCAGGCCCACAGAGAGGGACAGGGGCATTGGGAAGGGGCCCGGACAAAGAGCCTGAGGGAGGAGAGACGACAGGTCTGCGTTCTGGCCTGTCCCATGATTTCCTCACTGTGCGAATTTAGGCAAGTTCCTTGCCCTCTCTGGGCCTCTGCTTCCTCGTCTGTTAACCGATGGATTTGAACTAGAATTCAGTCCTTTCCAAGCATTTCTTCTGCATGTAAACAGATGATAACCAAAACAGAAAGACGTGAACAACAACAAAAGTCTGTGGTTAGTTAAGGTTGAAGAGGACTCTAGGATATAAAGTGAAACCAGTTTCTTTATTGCAGGGCTATTCAGAGCCTTTATGGGTTGAAAGTTTTGGTTTTTTTGGGTGAGTAATGCATATACCCAAGCCAGCCATTTCGGAAGGTATGGCCGGGGTCTGGGGACTCCCATATCTTTCTTTCTTTATTTTCTGTACTGGTGGTTGAAACCAGGGCCTTGCGCCTGCATGCTTTGCAAGTGCTGGACCACTGAGCTGTGCCCCCAGCCCTTTTTTTTTTTTTTTTTTTTTTTTTTTTTTTTTTTTTACTTTTTGAGACAGGGTCTTCTTAAATTACACAGACTGGCTCTGATCTTGAACTTGCGATCCTCCTGCCTCCGCCTCCCTCCGGAGCCGCTGGGATTATAGGCCTGCACGGTGGGACTCCCATATCTTTCTGTGCAACCTCCATCCCTCTCCAGCTTTCTTTCCTCTTTGGCAGGCATCATGGAAAATTTCCAAAGCCTAGGGAGATGGTCTCTAGCTTACCAGGAACCTCAGCACAGACTGAGACCTTACCGTGTTAAGTGACCACTATCCCCGAGGGGTTTGGATGTCTACCTGCTCAAACTTATTTGACTTTAACCACGGCATTTATGGGACCAGCATGGGAGGAACATCCTTTGAGAAATATGGGGACCCTGTTCTCCATGTGCCGCCCACTTCCTACAGGAAGGGAGGTAGCAGCGGTGCCTTTCAGGGACTGACTCCCATCTTTGAGAAGGTGCCGAGACCTCTGCCCTCTGCTGCCCACCCAGGGGCTGCTCTGAGCTTGAGGGTCTGTGCCAGGGCTGGAGTCCATTTGAGGATACTGAGGCCTGGGAAAGGCAGGTACTGATCATGCCACTGGCAGGTAAGGGGCCCTACTGGGCTCAGTGTGTGGCGATCTCAGACAGTGCCACACCAGGACTGGGTGGCCAACAGCTGGCTTGGACCACAGAAGCAGCTGGACCTGGGATCTGTGCGGGAGGAGGAGGCCCGCGGGAGCACTCTGGGCTGGCTGACGCCCTGCTCCAAGCTTTAGGGTCATTTCCTGGGAGAGGGGCGGATGGATGGTGGCCAGGCGTGTGGCACAGGCCCACAGTTGGCTCAGGTTGCGTGGGAACCACGGTGGCGCGTGTGTGTATGCGTGAGGTGGGAGCTGGGTCCCTCGTGTGCTGATGTGACCCAGGAGTCCACGCGCGACGCTGGGGTTGCTGTGCGCGTGTGGCCAGCACAGGGGGGGTTTGCACGGTCCAGGGCCGGTTTCCCCCCGCGGGTTCCCCGGGCGGGAGGGGCGCGGAGCCCGACAAGGTGTGTCGCGACATGCAGGAGGGTGTGAGCTGCGTGTCCGGTTCCCGCCCCGCGGAGGCCGGGCAGGTGTGGGCGGGCCGCTGGGACCCCGCCGCGCCTGGGCAGGGAGCACCGGCGGGAAACAGGAAGCCGGGGGGGAGGCGCGCGGCCGGCCAGCCGGGAGGGCGTGCGGGCGGACGCGCGGGGTGGCCGGCGGCCGGACGAGCTGCCGTGTCGGGCGGCGATGGGGGGAGGCCGGGGCAGCCCGGGCAGTGGCGAGGCCGGGGGCGGAGCCGGGGGCGCCGAGGGCGCCGCCCCCCTGCGCCGGCGGGGCCGCCGCCCGAGCGCCGACCCGGGAGCGCGGGGCGGCTGCGGCGTGCCGGGTGAGTCCGGCCGCCCGCGGGTGCGGGGCGCGGGGCGCGGGGGTCGGGGCTGCGGCGGCGACGGCGCGGGTCCTAGGGGCGACAGTCCCGGTGGGATCGATCAAGCCCCAATCACTGTCGCCCGCAGCCCCCGAGGACGCGGCCATGCCGGGCCGGGCCGAGGCGGGCGAGGCGGAGGAGGAGGCCGGGGTCGGCTCGGGGTCCGAGGCGGAGGAGGACGCGCTGTGGGAGCGGATCGAGGGCGTCCGGCACCGGCTCACGCGCGCCCTGAACCCGGCCAAGCTCACGCCGTATCTGCGCCAGTGCCGGGTCATCGACGAACAGGACGAGGAGGAGGTGCTGAGCACCTACCGCTTCCCGTGCCGCGTCAACCGCACCGGTGAGCTGCGGGGCGCGAGGCGCGCTCGGCTGGAGACTTGAGCGGCGCTGCCCCGGGGCCCCTCGCTCGTCCGCCGGGGCCCTAGGGTCCCCGGGCGCGGTGCACGGAGCTCTGGAGCGCGAGGCCCGGGCTCCCACTCCCCTGGGCCTCGGCTACTGCATCTGTAGGGTGGGCTGCCTGGGACGCCCACCATCCTGCGTCCTCCCGCACCGCCGTGCCCGCACCGGCGTCAGGGGTTTCTTTTCTTGGGGTTCCCGCCCACTTCCTGGGCCCACAAGAGAGCAGAAAGGTGGATGTGGTTGTCGGTGCTGGCTAGGACGGTGACCTCCCCATAAGGCTGGTGGCCTGGGCATCCCTCCTGTGCCCTTTAACCTCCTTAGGTCGGTCTGCCCCTCCTTGTGCCCCACGCTCTTTGGAGAGCTGTCTTTCGTGCTGGGCTGAAGCCCCGTTTCAGTGTTGGGAGACTGTGCTCTTCCATAGGGCGTGTCCCCCAGCCAGAGCTGGCGAAGGAATGAGGGTCTAATGGTGGAATTTCAGGCACTGGCCAAGGAGAGAAGCACTTTGCTTGAGGGGCTGGAGGGGGCTTCTCCGTGCCGTGGGAAAGGCAGGCGTTTGCTGCCTGTGTGTGTGTGTGTGCACGCGCGCGTGTGCGTCTGTGTGTGCGTCTGTGTGTGCGTGTGTGTGCGTGCGTGCGTGCGTGCGTGCGTGTGTGTGTGTTGGGGAGCTGCTGAAGCGCAGGTGCCTTGGGGGTGCTTTCCTGGCCCCTGGCAGACAGGCCTTCCTCCCTGGTGTGTTGGGACAGGCCTCTGTGTGTGTCACAGCTCAAAAATCTGGGGAACTTGGGCCCTGGAGCATGGCGGGGGAAGAAATAATCTGGCTCTGGGGGAAGCTCTATCTTGACCCCTGGACGCACCCCCCCGCCCAGGGCGCCTCATGGACATCTTGCGCTGCCGGGGCAAGAGGGGCTACGAGGCCTTCCTGGAAGCCCTGGAGTTCTATTACCCGGAACACTTCACGCTGCTCACGGGCCAGGAACCCGCCCAGCGCTGCTCCATGATCCTGGGTGAGTGGACAGGCCATGGACATCAGGGCCCCAATCACCAGTGCAGAGTTTGTTACCCTGTGCCTGTCAGGGAGTCGTTCCCACTATCCCTATTGAACAGATAGGGAAATTGAGGCACAGGCTGAAGCGGTTTGCCCAGGGCCCCACAGTAGGCTCGGGGTGGGGCTGGGATTCTCTTCCAGAGCCCACGGGCTTGACATAGTTCTTTCTCCGCAAGATTGTTTTCAGTATGATATGGCTGGCATACTCAGGCTTATTGTTTCTTATATAAAAAATTGAAAGGCTGCAGGTGACTTTAGATGAAAAAGACATCTTTCCTCCTGCCTTCAGCTCTGTTTTGCTGGAAGCAGTTTGGTGAGTCCCCTATTTTTAGCAGTTATGTGTGCACACATTAAACATGCATAGGTGCTTTTGGCTTTTTCTCAGAATGGCTGATCTCTGTGACTCTTCTACATCTGTTACACTTGTTTTAAGTGACCTCGCATCATGTTCTGTAGTGAAGTTGTGATGCAATTCATTTAACTCATCCCTTGTTGATGGACATCTAGGTTGTTTCCAGTTTCATAACATAATGTTGCTGGAACATCCTTTTATGTACAGCTTTGTCCAATTCTGGTGCTCCAAACTTATATGTATAGCTTTGTTCAATTCTGGTTCTCCAAACCGTGGAGAGTTCCTGAAGTGGAATTTCTCATGGAGTATATATATTTTGCCTGCAGCCATAGCCCTGTGGCAACCGATCCTGTCAGATCTCAGAAGCTAAGCAGGGTCAGGCCTGGTTAGTACTTGAATAGGAGACCGCCTGGGAACACCAGGTGCTGTAAGCTTGGGAGAAAGACCCAGCAACCTACTCCCAAAAATCAATCCATTGAAAACCCTATGAATAGCAGAGAAGCATGACAATAGTGTTTCGCCTGTTGTATGTAGGGTCGCTATGAGTTGGATACTGACTCAACGGCACTTAACAATAACAACAACAACATATATATTTTAAATGTTATGCCAGCATACCTCCTACCAGCACTGTATAAGTGATCATTTTGCTGTATCCTCATAAATCCTGAGAATCACTTTAAATGTGTTTGTCAGAGTTGATGTGTAAAAACTAATAATATTGTTTCAGGTTTATATTTCATTGAGTGATGTAGTTCACAGCTTACTGGTTAGTAAACCTCAGGCAAATGACTTATTTGTGTCTCAGTGTTTGTGTCTTTAAGATGGGTGCAATAATAGTATATAACTTTAATGTTATAAAGATTAAATAAATTAATACATTTATCTAGCCCAAAGGATGAAGTCAACAAATATTAGTGGCTGGTGGATCAGAGCATATTTTCCTGGGTTTATTAGTCACTTTTCTTTTGGGACTTGCTTATTGATAGTTTTAGTGCATATTTTTATTTAGTTTGCTTTTTCTTATTGATTTGTAGGAGCTCTTTATATATATAGGTTTGAACCCTTTCCTATACTTGTTATATTTTGTCTTACTCTTTTGCTTGTCTTTTAACTTTGTTACAGCTTTTGTTTTTCAGAGATTTAAACATTTTTATATAGATTTGTCCACTTTTTCTCTTATATTTCCTAGATTTTGTGCCTTGTTTATGAAAGCCTTTTCTATCTCGAAATTACAAAAATATATTCTAGAATTTCCCTCCAGTGGTTTTGTGGTTTGGGTCTTTCTATGCAGTCTGCTATCCCCCTGGACTTTATTTGCCCCTTCTGAGCATTCTTTCTGCTGTCCTGGCAGATGAGGAGGGGCCTGAAGGTCTGACCCAGTTCCTGATGACTGAGGTGCGGCGGCTGCGGGAAGCTCGCAAGAGCCAGCTGCAGCGGGAGCAGCAGCTGCAGGCTCGGGGCCGGGTGCTGGAGGAGGAGCGGGCAGGGTTGGAGCAGCGCCTGCGGGAGCAGCAGCAGGCTCAGGAGCGCTGCCAGCGGCTGCGGGAGGACTGGGAGGCCGGCAGCCTGGAGCTGCTGCGGCTGAAGGACGAGAACTACATGATCGCCATGCGCCTGGCGCAGCTCAGCGAGGAGAAGAACTCGGCCGTGCTGCGCAGCCGCGACCTGCAGCTGGCGGTAGGCCCTCGGGAGACCGGGGCAGGGTGAAGGGGCAGCTTTGCAAAAATGGCGGTAATGTGGGCGCCAGCTTGTCTCTGGGCCACCATCCACTTGCTTTTTGTGGACAAGTCCTGTCGCTATCCTGTGTTCATACTTCATTGGCTTATGGCTGTGATTCTCAACTGGGTGGGATTTTCTCCCACCCCCAAAAGTATTTGACTATATCTGGGAACATTTTTGGTTGGCACAGCTAGGAGTGTGCTATTGGCATCTATGGGTAATGCCCAGGGATGTTGCTTAACATCCTGTGGTGCACAGGTCAGTCCTGAAACAAAGAATTATCCAATCTCCATTGTCACTAGTGCACAAGGGCAAAAACTTGGGCTGTGAAGATTCAGCGAGTTTAATATCCCGAATTTCATGCCAGGTGCCTTGGGGCATGCTTCTAATCCCAGAGACTCGGGAGGCAGAGCCAGGAGGATCACAAGTTTAAGGGCGGAGGCAGCTTGTGCAATTTAGTGAGATGGCCTCAAAATAAAATATAAGAAGGGTGTTGGGGGTGCAGCTCACTGGTAGCACACTTGGAAAGTATGAGCGAGATCCTGGGTTCAACAGCACAGTACCTCAAAGAAAAATGACATACTCCAAATTGCAGATGCGTACACTGCCTGGAGCCTGCAGCTGTAGCCCTGTGGCATCCAATCCCATAAGATCTCGGAAGCTAAGCAGGTTCAGTCCTGGTTAGTACTTGGATGGGAGATCACCTGGGAACACCAGGTGCTGTAGGCTTGGGAGACGGACCGGGCAACCCACTCCCAAAAATCAATCCTCCATTAAAAACCCTATGAACAGCAGAGAAACACTGACAACAGTGTTTCGCCTGTTGTATGTAGGGTCACTATGAATCAGATACCGACTCAACGGCACCTAACAACAACAATAACAACAGTGCCTGGCAGAGCCACACCCCAAACTTGGGCACTGTCAGCTGTTGTTATTACCAAGGACCATCGGTATCATACTGTTTATGTTCTCGTGTCACCTGAGCCTCACCTGAGCATGGGGCACTAGGTTCCCGATCCTAACCACAGACACTGGGGCTCAGATGAGTGGAGGGGCTTCCTTGGGGTCACAGAGCCAGGTAGCAGCACAACCTGGGGTCGCACCTGGCTTGCCTGGTGCTGCACAGGCTGCCTTCCCGGCATGCTGTTCTCCCTGGTTCCCATCCCAGGAAATCTCACCTGGTCCGCTGATTTTCTCTGCGCCTCTTGCAGGCTGCGAGCCTCAGCCGCGCTTTGCTGGGTTCCCATTGGGATTTCATAAAGGGATTGCACTGGTTTTTACTACTGTCAGGAGTCGTCCCAAGGACTGATGGGCTAACCCACACCGGGAGGGGACTCCCAGTGGTGTGTGGTAGACTGTTCCCAATAAGGCTGTTCAAGGCTCCGCAGTGGGCTTCCGATCATGCGACTTGGAGCCTCTGCCCTGTGGGCCTCAGGTGAGACAGTGTTGTTTGGGTGGGCTGGGGGCCTGTGGATGACGGTTGGCATGCATGAGGATGAAGGTGGGTGGTGCCGGGGTGCCAGTGCCTGGGTTTGTGCATGCTGGGTGGGTCAGGGTTTTAGGGAAGGGAGCCCTGGTCGGGGTGTTGAGGCCCCAGGTTGGAGGGTCCAGGCTGTCTGAGGGTGTAGGTGGCCGGTGTGCAGTTGGGAGGGGACCACGATGGCATCGTCCAAGTGGCCACTTGGTGTTTGGGATGGAGTGGAAGCTTCCTGAGAGGTGGTGGGCAGGGCCAGGGAGGCAGGTCCCAGGCCTGATGAGCAGCATGGTCTGGGCAAGGCTTCCCTCTGCTAGCTTCAGTCTCCCCGTCCTCAAAGCCAGAGGACACAGATGGGCATAACGATTGTCAAGTGCCCCTGGGCACCAGCGCGGCCCTAAATGCTCGCTGTGCACCCACTCCTTTCATTTCCCAGCAGTCCTGCACCAGAGTTGGGCACTCTTGTCCCCGTATCTGGAGGGGGAAACTGAGGCACAGAGAGGTTGGTTGGAGCACTTTCTCATCATCCCAAGCTTAAAGAATTTCCAGCTTTGCCCTCTGCATTGCTGAGGGGCAGCAGCCGGCAGCTGGGGCTTCTGTCTTCACCCAGAGCCTTTGGTTTTCTGAGAACAAACGTGGGCCTTCTGTGAAGTTGTCCCAGAAAGAGGCCGCTGCTCAGAGAGGGCTGCGTGGTGGCCACGGGCTGGGCGGGACTGCGAGACGCTGTGGCCCCGCTTGGCGTGTGTCCCCTTTGGGTTGGGTGTGATGTGTCAGTTGGGTCTTCTGCAGAGGCAGTGTGTGTCTGAGTGAGGGTGTTCTGTGGGGTTTCGGCCATCTGGGGCTTCTGGGAAAGGGGAGGGGCTGGGGCCTGGGAGAAGAGATGGTTGGAGGTGCTTCTGTGGGTTGCAGACAAGCTACAGGGACACAGAGGTAAAGTCACCTGCCTCTTGTGTTTCGGAGGTAGATGTGGGGGTGGAGGGACAAATTACATTAATAGATTGTTGTTGTTAGGTGCCGTTGAGTCGGTATCTGACTCATAGTGACCCTACGTACAACAGGCGAAACACTACTGTCAGTACTTCTCTGCTGTTCATAGGGTTTTCAATGGCGGATTGATTTTTGGAAGTGGGTTGCCGGGTCCGTCTCCCACATTAATAGATAAACTCCTGTAAATTGACTTTATCTTTTTGGAGCTTTTCTGTCACAGAGTTTTAAAAGGCACAGCAGGTGGATGTTAACAGAACAGATCGTGCCTGGTTTGGCAGCTTGGGTCCCCTTCCCCCAACGGGGACAGGTGTGTGGTGGCTCTGGTTTAATACCATGTTTTATAAGGTGCAAACTTAATGAGCTGTTATTTCTAAGCAATGTAAACTCGAGGAACAAATGCTGTAATTTCGTGTTAAGTGAGTTTGTACACCGGGATGAAATGCAGCCGGCTTTCCTGGGGCTCGGCAGAGCCGGCAGGTGTCCTCTCGTCTGAGCTCATTGGGGAAGCCAGGTGGCCTGGGGGCAGGCCGGAGCGCCGTGTGCGGTGGAGGGTGTGACCGTGTCTGCCCTTGAGACTGGCTGTCTTTCTTCAGCCGGTCACAAAGCATGTTTTGTGAGTGGAAAGGAATGCGGGAGTCATGAATTTCTTTCTGAGTCTCTGCGGAGGAGGAGTGGACTGTTTAATTCGTGGAACTGCCTGACCCAGCCTCCAGACCCCTGTGTGTGTGTGGAGACACACACACACACACACACACACACACACACACGCATAACACACACAGCTGTTCTGGGCTCTGAGGCCTAGGGGACCAGGAAGTCATTCTCCATGTGAGGCCAAGGCATTCCTGGGGCATCAGAGGTTGGCCTGCGGGCAGCTGCAGAGGTCTTTGTGATCTTTCCCCAACAGTGACTTCATCTTATGGCCTGCCACCCGCTGCCACTCATTGCAGTCTGGCCACCCCAGAGCCCACGTGAAGTTGGCAAAAACCCCTGGCTGAGTGCGGTCGTGATCCGGCAGACTGGCCATGCTATCGGCCCTCCCCAGGAGGCTGCCACCCAGCTGCCTACCCCCACCAGGACTAGGCCCTGGCTGCGCGCACCAGCCAGGAGACTGGCTGGGGTTCTGGCCCATGTCACACCTGTGGCAGCTTTATAGCCTGCTCTGCCTGGTCACTGTCTTTTTTTTTTTTGCGGTAATGGGGGTTGAACCCAGGGCCTCATGCTTGCATACTTTGCAAGTGCTGGACCACTGAGCTGTACCCCCAGACCATTTTTTTCACTTTTTTGAGACAGGGTCTCGCTAAGTTATGCAGACTGCCTCTGGTCTCGAACTTGCAATCCTCCTGCCTCCGCCTCCCGAGCCACTGGGATTACAGGTGTGCGCCACCGCGCCCAACTCTAGTCACTGTCTTGTTTGGTTCTTTAACTATGGGAGGCAGGAGGTGGGGTGAGGGGCCCACTGCACTGATAAGGAAACTGAGGCCCAGAGGGGATGAGCGACTTGCTCAGGATGGCAGAGCCTACAAATGGTGATATTGAAACCTGGACCTGGATTTGGAGGTGTGTGGGATAGGGGAGGAACCAACAGCCTAATCTGGAGAGAGGCTTTGTTAAGAGTTTCTGCAAGGGAGGACCCGGCTCAAATCTGTTCTGGGTGTGTGTGAAGCTGGGGGGGGCGCGGTTAGAGGGGTACACACTGGCTGGCTCCTGGGCGGGGCGAGACCCTCAGACCCATCAGTGTCCTGCCTCCCTGTTTCTGGGTACAGATGAGGAGACCAAGGCACAGAGCTGGGCCCAGGTTCCCGCTATTCTGCAGTGTTCGCCTGTCACACGGATCTGGGCTAAAGTGGCTCAGATGGGCTGCGGCGGTGCCACGCCTCTGTCCACGGCCTTGCAGCAGACTCCCCAGGAAGTGGCCTTGGCCGTGCTGCCCCCTTCCTGTTCCCTCCTGGTTCTGTATCTGCCCGGCCTGTCCCTTCTTCACAAATGAGTCCTGAGAGGACCTCTGTTCAGGCCCCTCTGGGGATCTGGGGGCACTCAGTGGGTCCCACCTGGGCTGACCCATGTCTTGGGCCCTAGGTGGATCAGCTCAAGCTGAAGGTCAGCCGGCTGGAGGAGGAGTGTGCCCTGCTGCGGAGGGCCAGGGGGCCCCAGCCTGCAGCCGAGGAGAGGGAGAAGGAGAAGGAGAAGGAGAAGGAGAAGGAGCTGGATGGGGCCGACCTGCTCTCTGAGCTGCGGGCTGAGAACCAGCGGCTCACGGCATCGCTGCAGGAGCTGCAGGAGGGGCTAAAGCAGGTAGGAGGCCAGCCTGGAGGCGGAGGCCAGCGTGGTGGCGGAGGTCAACCTGGACGCAGATCCCTGCCCTTACTGTGCTCCTGGGACCTGTCAGCAGATGCCCTCCTGGCCCACCTCTGGTCTGAGGCTTTGAGCCAAGAGCCCTTAGCACCTTGTTCTCTGGGGGCCGAGTCGGGGCTCTGTGGGTGGCCTCCAGAGGTCTCTGGACTCCCCAAAACTGTGCACCTATTTTTGTGTGTGAGCATTTTCCTGGGGAGAGGGCTTCCGGCCTTCCTGGGATTTATAGAGGAGTCTCCGTCCCTGAAGAGGTGGAGACCCTTGAAGTTTGGATGGCCACAGGGCTTGTCGGTGGTCCTGTGGCTGGTCAGTGGCAGCATGGGCCTGCCTCTCGGCTGTTGTCCCACACAGGAAGTAGGGAGTGAGGTTGGGGATCCCTGAGTGGGATGTAAGTCTGGGGCCCAGATCTTGGACCCAAAATCAGCCCCTTGAAGGCCCCTCTGTCTGAACTTGGTGGGGCCAGAGCACAGAGGCCAGGCCAGGGTTTTGCGTAGGACTTCGGTGCTGGCTGGGCGCAGAGCACGCCCTGCCCCCTCATCTCCTTGCACCTCAGGATCCCTGGCGGGGAGGCAGAGCTGGTGGGGCCACAGCTACCCCCAGCCTGGAAACCGAGGCCCAGAGAGGTCAAGGCCCTGGGCCATGAGTGCAGAGGTAGTGGGATGCGGTGGGAGGACCGAGAGCCGCGTGGCTCCCTCCTGGACACACGGCCCCGCCCTCTGACCCGCAGGAGGCGAACTGGCCGGGGACCCCGGGCTCCGAGCGCATCCTCCTCGACATCCTGGAGCATGACTGGCGGGAGGCGCAGGACAGCCGGCAGGAGCTGTGCCAGAAACTGCATGCGGTGCAGGGCGAGCTGCAGTGGGCCGAGGAGCTGCGGGACAAGGTGGGCCGCCCAGCCCCGCCCACTCTGCCAGCACGTCCAGGGCGCCCGCGTCCAGGGCGCCCATTCCTGGGCAGGGTGCCACGCGGAACCCTAGGGCTGTTAGTTCACCCCGCAGAGGGCGAGGGGCCAGGAAAGAGCCAAGAACGGTGAAGAGCTGCGGGCCGCGGTCTCAACGGGAGGCGCGGGTTGCCGAGGGGGACGCCATGATCATCGTCCCTCCGTCTTACACTTTAGGCAGCTGGGGCCCAGTGGGGCGAGCGGGTGGCCAGACCATGCTGCTGGGGCGGTGGGCAGCTGTTTCTGGGGCCCCGGCGTCTTAGGGGACCCGCTGGGCGCTGCTAGCTCGCCCCGCCCGTCCCTCCCGCAGTACTTACAGGAGATGGAGGACCTTCGGCTCAAGCACCGCACTCTGCAGAAGGACTGTGACCTGTACAAGCACCGCATGGCCACCGTGCTGGCTCAGCTGGAGGAGATCGAGAAGGAGCGGGACCAGGTGCGCCTTGTCCTGCCCGCTTCCCGGGGGTGGGGGGGCAGAGGGGGAGGGGCGGGCCTGGAGCTGCTGGAAGAGACCTCAGCCAGCGGCACAGGTCAGCTTAGGGTGGGGCAGGGAGACAAGTGTTGGGGCGGGGGGCTCTGGGGACCCTTGGGTTCGCCTGCTTGGCTGAGGGCCGGCTAGCTGGAATGCAGACCACAGTCTCAGACACCAGCTGGCCTGGTCCACCATGGGTCGCAGTCCCTCAGACACCAGCTGGTCTAATCCCGTCTTTGCACGGGACCTGGAGAGGGTGGGGGGTTGCCAGAGGTCCTACAGTCTGGCAGCACTGGAGTAGGGGTCCCAGACCCCTGGTAAATCAGACACGAGTCCTTGGGCTGCTGCCAGGAGCTCTGCCTTTTCCTCAAGCTCTTGGGATGCCAGCCTTGACCCTGAACCCACTGCCTCATCTGAGTGCCCGTCACAGTGATAGAAGCTGTCCCGGTGTCCTTCCTTCCTTCTTCTTTTTTTTTTTTTTTTGGTGGTACTGGGGATTGAACACAGGGCCTTGCGCTTGCATGCTTTTTTTTGTGGTACTGGGGGTTGAACCTAGGGCCTCACGCTTGCATGCTTTGCAAGTGCTGGACCATTGAACTACACCCCTAGCCCATTTTTTACTTTTTGAGACAGGGTCTCACTAAATTACGCAGACTGCCTCTGGTCTTGAATTTGCGATCCTCCTGCCTCTGCCTCCCAAGCCACTGGGATTACAGGCATGCGCCACTGCGCCCAGCTCCGGTGTCCTTCCTTCTGAATCCCTTGTTTTCTGTATATCGAACACAAGGCCAACCCAGAGGAGGGCCCTGTGAATACTTGCTGATGAAGAAATTCTCAGAAGATTTGGCTGTCAGTCCCTGGCACCACGGCCTGTGTTTTGCTAAGGGCGGGGGTGACTGAGGATCCTGGCCGCTGAGGATCCTGGCCAGCTCCTCCTTGCCCCTGCCTGCCTCTCGAGAGGCCTCTCCTGGGTGGGTAGGAGGATTTTGGTCTTGACTGAGTTTGCATCCCACGAGAGGAGT
The DNA here is from genome assembly GCA_007922755.1 of Pedetes capensis. Lineage (NCBI taxonomy): Eukaryota > Metazoa > Chordata > Mammalia > Rodentia > Pedetidae > Pedetes > Pedetes capensis. The sequence continues at coordinate 20,538 of VMDO01017563.1, read as the reverse complement.
TGAAAGTCACACATTAGAATGACCTCACACTTCCCTGGGGGACCTCTTGCTGTTGTTAGGTAGAGTTGGGTCTGACTCATAGCAACCCAAGTACAAAAGAATGAAAAGCTTCCCAACACTCTGCCGTGTCCAGCACTAAGCTGGTGCTTCTTTGCTATTCATAGGGTTTTCCATGGCTGATTGATTCTTGGGAGTGGGTTGCCAAGTCCTTCTCCCAAGCCTCCAGCACCTGGTGTTCCCAGGTGGTCTCCCATTCAAGTACTAACCAGGTCCGACCTTGCATGGCCTCTGAGACCCGATGAGATAGGACACAAGGGCAGTGTGGCTGTAAACAACGAGGAGATTTAGGAGTGCAGATTCTGGGCTTCATTCCTGGGTGCTCTGACTCAGGTGGCTGGGGGCAAGGCCCAGGAATCTGCATGTCACCAGGCCACTCCCAGCCCTTGGGCCCCTGGCCCCTGCTCCTCAAGAGGCAATGGGTGGCATGTCTGGGCCATGGGCCCAGCTCTTGGGGGCTTGGTCTTTTTTTAAAATTAATTAATTAATTAATTAATTATTTTTGGGGTACTGGGGGTTGAACCCAGGGCCTCGTGCCTGCATGCTTTGCAAGTGCTAGACTACTGACCTGCACCCCCAGCCCATTCTTTTACTTTTTGAGACAGGGTCTCGCTACATTATGCAGACTGCCTCTGGTCTCGAATTTGCAATCCTCCTGCCTCCAACTCCCGAGCCTCTGGGATTACAGGCGTGTGCCACTGCACCTGGCTGGGGACCTGGTCTTTATTGTGGAAAAAAGTGCTCTGGGTGCAGTGAGCTGGGGTTGACTCCTGCCTCCTGCGCCAACCAGAACACTGTGAATAAAGCCTGGCACACAATAGGTTTCCTGGAAGCATTTCAAGTTGCTCTGGGTGAAATAGTAAGACCCTGCACGCTGCAGCTGGCCTGCCTGCCAGGTTGGGAGCCCCTGGGTCCCTGCTGGCGTGGTTTCTCCATCTGCAACATCTGCAACACGGGAACAGGACGCTACGTCCCGCTTAGCAGAAAGATTAAATGGGCCGCGGTCCTCTGCACAGGGCCGCAGGCGGGAAGTGCTCTGAATGTGTTGCCACCATTCTTGTCACCATCCCCTTCCTCAAGTCGCTGGTGCGGCTCCTCTAGCTGCCCGCCCCGGCTCTCTCCAGGCCATCCAGAGCCGCGACCGCGTCCAGCTGCAGTACTCCCAGAGCCTCATCGAGAAGGACCAGTACCGCAAGCAGGTGCGGGGCCTGGAGGCCGAGCGGGACGAGCTGCTGACCACGCTCACCCGCTTGGAGGGCGTCAAGGCCAGGCTGGAGGCGCAGCTGCAGCGGAGCCAGGGGGGGCCCTGTCTCAAGGTGAGTGGGGCCCCAAGTCCAGCATCCAGGACAAGGCTGGGGGCCTGGTGGAGCTCCCTGCCTGGGCTGGGACTGTGTGGGACCAGCTGGGAGACCTCAGCTGGGGCAAGGAGGTGGGGGGTCTGCCTAGGATCTGTGGCTCGGGGCGCGGGGCTGTTGAGCGGACAGGGAACCTGGGGCCCTGAGTTCTGAGGCTGCTTGTGGGGCAGATGCCACTTTCCTTGCATGCATTTGGGCAACCCTGTGAGCAGGCTGGAGTCCAAATTATGGCTCAGACACCAGCTGGTCTAGTCCGATATGGGTCTCAGCCCCTCAGAGACCAGCTGATCTAACCCCCTCATTTCACAGGACCCAGAGAGGGTAGGGGGCTTGGCAGAGGTCACACAGCCCACTAGCCCTGCAGCAGGATCCTAGCCCCCTGGTAAATCAGACACTGGTCCTCAGGCTGCTGCCAGGAGCTCTGCCTTTTCCTCTCTTGGGTGGCTTGTGATGAACTCCGTGGGCCTAACATTGATGCAGCGGGGCCTAGTGAAATGAAAAGAGGTTGCCCAAGCCTGGGACCTCTCACTTGGTAGAAGCCCTGGGGCTTCTTGTTCTTAGGTAAAGACAGATCCCCTTATCATGCCCCTCAGGCTCTGTAGTTGGGTCCTTCCTTCTCTCTAGTGGGGTTTTATGGGTCTTACCAGTTACAGTCTTGGAATGTGTCACAGTCCTGCCTCAGGGCCTTTGCACATGCTGGTCCATCTGCCTGGCCCATCCTCCCTAGCTGTACCTGCTGAACATCTATATATCCTGGAGTTCTGGTTCAAACTCCACTTTCTCCGCAAGTGCTCTGATACCTCAGGCTTGGTGGGGTCTTTGCTCTCTGCTTTGGCCACCTGAATGCTGCTGTCACCACCCTTGAGGTGATTTTGTTCCTCTGCTGGGTTTGTCCCCCCTCAAGGCTGGGATCTGGCTCCCCGTGGCCAGCTTTTCCCTGTGCCTGGCTTGTGGCGGGTGCTCCGAGCCGGTCGTGGCTGGCCTCAGCCTGGCCTGGCTCACCCCTCCCTCCTTGTGCTCCTCCAGGCCTGTGCCTCCTCCCACTCCCTCTGCTCCAACCTCAGCAGCACCTGGAGCCTCAGCGAGTTCCCCTCCCCGCTGGGGGGCCCCGAAGCAGCCGGGGAAGCCGGAGGATCTGAGCCCCACACCTCGGTAAGACACCTACCCACCCCAGTCTGAGGGAAGCCCGCAGCATACCAATAACCCCCACAGCATACCAGTAACCCCCAACATAGGGGCCGGGACACGGAGGCCCAGGGAGGCCGAGAACCTTCCTCCAGCTCGTCCCCACATCCTGCTCCTCAGCCTGGGCCCTGGGTCTCACCTGCGGATGGGCTGTGACGATACTGGGCAGCAGGGTGACCACGCCCGCCCTGGTGTTGCAGGAGGAGGCCACGGACAGCGAGAAGGAGATCAACCGGCTCTCCATCCTGCCCTTCCCACCCAGCGCGGGCTCCATCCTCCGCCGGCAGCGGGAGGAGGACCCCGAACCCCCTAAGAGGTGAGCAGGCTGGAGATGTCAGAGGGTGGGAGGTGGGACTGCTGTTTCCTGAATGGCCACCTCCCAGAAGCCCTATGACCAGTCAGGTCCCACGGTCTCCCCTCCCTTGACTGTCCCAGGAAGGACAGAGTCAGGGGACCAGACAAGCCCAAAGGGCAGAGTGGGCTCAGCTGCAGCCCAGTACGCAGGAAGGAAAGTCACTGGAGGGAGCCTGGGGTTCTTGGAGATCCCCAACCCAAGGGGAAGCCCGATGGCTCAGGACTAGAGGACCTGGAGAACGTTTCCAGGGGCCAGGGACCCACAGCAAGAAAGCCAAGCCCTGGGTTCTGGGATCACCAGCAGACAGGCTGGAAAATCCAAGCTGTATCTGCTGGTGCCATGAGCAAGGAGATTGCCTGCCTCCCCGGGTCTGTCCCTGTTACTACTTTCCCCCTAAATGGCCTCCTCGTGAGAGGCTGTGATGCATACAGGCTTGATCCCAGTGATGGGGGCGGGGGTGTGTATTTGGGAGGTGCACCTGGGATCCACAGCTGCAAGTGAGGGTAGGGTGTGTGTGTGTGTGGGGGGGGGTGAGAAATCAAGGGAAGCTTCCAGGAGGAGGTGGCAGAGAAGGAGCTGGCTTTGAGGCCAGGCGAGCTGTGAAACAACATGCATGCGGCAGGGGCCAGGACCTGAACTTCTTGCCCTGTGACTTTAGGGGAGCCGGGTGGCCCAGGTACCCTGGATTGGCTTGAGGGTTGCAGGACGTTTTGGTGTGGCCTGGGAACAGGAAGGGGGAGTGTGCCCCCTTGTCTGACCTCCTGCCCCCGCCCTCTCTCTCTGCCCAGATCCTTCAGCAGCATGTCAGACATCACAGGTAATTGCCCTCAGGGGTCCCGGGGGCTCTTCTGGGGGGCACCTTGCCTCCTGCCTGAGCTTGTGCTGCCTGCTCTGCCGGTGGCTTGTGTCTTTCTCCTTGAGACCTCACTGTGCCCCCAGGCAGGCGGTGGGCCACTTGGGAGGCTCCTGGGGGATGCGGGCCCGACCCTCATGGGTGCTCCTGGGTGTGCCATGCAGGGCTCCCCAGTTCCTGCCCACCTCTACCTGCTCCAGAAAATAGGATCACACTGTGGCCTTAGCCCAGTTCAGCATGCAGGGGCCAGTGTATTCTTGTGCCTCCAAAATGCAAGGCCCTTTTCCTTGACCCTGGCCTTCCCGGTCTCCCAGACCCTTGACCCTCACTTTCCCCCGCAGGGAGTGTGACACTTAAGCCATGGTCCCCTGGCCTCTCTTCGTCGTCCTCCTCTGACAGTGTGTGGCCTATGGGAAAGCCGGAAGGCCTCCTGGGCCGGGGCCTGGACCTCCTCAACAGGTGGGCAGCACTGGAGGCTGATCTCATGTGGCTGGAGGTGGCTTGAGAGGGGCTGGGGTAAGGCGGGAGGCAGCAGGCCAGGCCTCCACCTTAGGCAACTGCAGAATAGTAAGGTTTTTGCTGTCAGTTATACACAGAGTTAGCGACCCTGGGTACAACAGAACCAAACACTTCTCAACACTGCCATGACCGGCAATACGTCAGTGCTTCTCGGCTATTCATAGGGTTTTTGATGACTGTTTCAGAGGGTGGGAGGTGGGACTGCTGTCCACCAATCCACCAGGATTGTTTTGGGAGTGGGCTGCCAGGTCCTTTTCCCGTTTTTGCAGTGCTAGGGATCAAACCCAGGACCTCAGAGCGCGCAGAGCGGCACTCTGCCAACTGAGCTAAGGTCTTTAGACACCGGTATACCTGGAATTCAAAATCCTATCTTCACTGTTTATCGTCTGTGTGACTTAGGTCACTTCTCTTCCCTGGGCCTCAGTTTTCTCACCAGCCGAAGGGGACAATGATCTCTTCTGTGTGTGGCTGTTTGGAGGTTTATGGCTCATATCAATAAAGCCTGCAGCTCGGCCAGGCATGTAGTAGTAGTAGTGGTTATTGTTGTTGTTAGGTGCCATCGAATCAGTGTCTGACTCATAGCAACCCTATGTGCAATAGGTGAAACACTATTGTCAGTGCTTCTCTCCTGTTCATAGGGTTTTCAATGGCGGAGTGATTTTTGGGAGTGGGTTGCTGGGTCCTTCTCCCAAGGCTACAGCATCTGGTGTTCCCAGGCGGTCTCCCATCCAAGTACTAACCAGGCCCAGCCCTGCTTAGCTTCTGAGATCTGACAGGATCCGATGCCACAGGGCTACGGCTGCAGGCCAGGCACATAGTAGGTGCTTAGGGAATGGTGTTTGTCGCTCATGCTGCCCTTGTTCCTGTCTCCTGCTGGCCAGCACAGCTGGGTCTGAGCCCTGGCAGGACCCTGCCATCCAGCTGGGCTTCTTGCTGTGGGTGGGCTGGGGCCACCACAGGCCCTGGCAGCTGAGCTGGCCCCAAACCTGAAACTGAACTCACAAAGCAGCACAAAGTGCAATGCAGGCAACCCGCTCCGTTGGTGGGCCCTGTCCACTCTTGCCAGTGGATCTAAGGAGGGGCGGAGGGGTAAAAGGGGCCACACTGTGAACATGACCTTTGAACTCAGAGCAGCTGTGGAGAGAAAGAACAGAGGCCAGCCAGGGAGAAGCCTGGACTCTATGGAGGGGGGGAGGGGAAGTGGGGAAGGTGAAAGTGGAGACGGATCCCCAGCTGGCTGTGGAGTCAGGCTGGGGTATGTGGACTTTGGCTTATGTACTCTGGGAAGCCTGGGAGGCCAGCTGTGGGCTGCCTTCCAGCATTCTCTGCCCTGGGAATAGGTACTGCTGGGATCATCTCTCTCTCATAAAGAAAGAAACTGAGGCTCAGAGAGGTTAAGGAATTTGCCCAAGGCCACACAGCTGAGACGTACCAGGGCCAGGTCCACAGTGAGCTCAATAGATTTGGATTTTGGAGTGAGCATGGGAAGCTTTCAGTGTCAGGGCGGGATGTGCCTAATGCTGGGTAGGGAGGGTCAGGTCACACAGCAGATCTGGGCAGAGCAGGACAGGGCCTCCTGCCCCTGCCTCCTGGAGGCAGCTTGGCCAGGTTGTGTCCACGCCCTGCCCCCATCCGCAGTCCAGGCAGTGGGCCCAGGGTGACATTGTTTCTCCCTGGGCAGGACGTGCTTGCCGGGGAAGGGGCGGAGGCGCCTCCCTTCCTGCCGGCCGTGGCCCTTCCTCCCTTCCTCCAGCCTGGGCCTGCGGCAAGGGTCCTGGCTTCTGTCCAGGGGGCGCCAGGATGCGGCCTTGAGAGCAGGAGGCGCGCGGCCAGCCCTGCCTGGGGCCTTCTGGGCCCTCACTGTTCCTGGGGAGGAGGGGTTAGAGGAAGAAGGCAGACTGGGCTGGAGCAAGGTGGCCTAGAGGGAAAGAAGAGAACAGGCAGAGGGGTTGAGGGCCCCAACCTATGGGTGCGGGTGGGGCTGGCCTGCCTGGGTCCTGGAGCGGGGCTGTGGCTGGGTGGGGAAGAGCCCCGGCTTTGAAGCCAGCTTCATGGGCTCAAATCTCCGCTGTGTGTCTTGATCCTGTGGCATGTTAGATGTTGTTGTTGTTAGGTGCAGTTGAGTCATGTCCGACTCATAGCGACCCTTATAGGGTTTTCAATGGCTGTTTCAGGATTGCCTTGGGAGTGGATTGCCAAGTGCTTCTCCCGTTTTTTTGGTGCTGGGAATCGAACTCGGGACCTCAGGGACTGCAGAGTGGCGCTCTACCAACTGAGCTAAATTCCAGCCCCAGCATGTTGGATAGGCCATTGAATTTCCCAGTGCCTCAGTCTCCTGCCCTGTGAAATGGGACCACCATAGTGCCTGTCTCCTGGGTTACTGTGGGGTTCCCATAGTCCTTCTAGGAGGCTCATTAAGAATAGTACCTTGATAGTGGGGTGTGGTGGCAACTGCAGGAGCAGGAGAATTGCAAGTTTGAGGCCTGAGCAATTTAGTGAGACCCGGACCAAAATAAAAAAATGAGCTGGGCGCGGTGGCACAAGCCTTTAATCCCAGCAGCTTGGGAAGCGGAGGCAGGAGGATTGCAAGTTTGAGACCAGAGGCAGTCTGTGTAACTTGGCGAGACCCTGTCTCAAAAGTAAAAAAAAAAAAAAAAAAAAATGGGTGCACTGAGGGTGCAGCTCAGTGGTCCAGCACTTGCAGAGCATGCAAGCACGAGGCCCTGGGTTCAACCCCCAGTACCACACAAAAAAATAAATAAAATTAAAAAAATAAATAAATAAAAATTTGAAAATGAAATAAAAATCGGCTGGGGGCATAGCTCAGTGGTAGAGTGCTTGCCTAGCATGCACGAGGCAAAGTTCAACCTCTCAGTGCTGGGGGTAAAAAAAAAAGAAAAAAAAAAGTAGGAAGGAGCAGTGCTTGGCTCCCAGAGAGCAGTCTGTGCTCTCAGCCCTCACTGCAGCCACTGGCATGTGGCTTATGTCCATAGCAGCTCGCGGGGCTGGTGTTTTTACTCCCATTGTGCAGATGAGGATCTGAAGTTCTGAGTCAGGAATTTGCCCCAAGTCACAGGCTGCTTGGTGCTGGGTGGGGTTCCCACGCGTGCCTCCCTTCTGTCTGCTCCTTTTAATCTTGCACTCCTGTTCCATGCCATCCGAGCTGGGCGTGGTGCTTGCATTTTTGGCCCCTTTCCTGGTCCCTGCCATCTCTTCCACTCTGCCTCTTGGTGGCCCCCTTGGCCAGGCCCATACTCCCCTGCACTCCTCTATGCCGGGAACAGGCGAGGCAGGGACGATGGGCAGTGGGGCGCTGGGCAGAGTGGGGCTGGAGGGTGGCTGGAGAATGGCCAGGTGGGAGGCAGTGGGGAAGTGCCCTAGGAGGTGGGCAGTTAGGATCAGCCCTGGAGAAGTCAGTGTCCCTGCCCTCGCTGGCGCATGCGGCCTCTAACATCTCCAGAACCTCTGTCCTACACGGAGTTCTGACAGTCTGCCTCACCCCCCCCCCACCAGCTGTGCCACCCTTGGCACGTTATAACTTCCCTCTGCCTGTTTTCCTGTCTCTCACGTGGGGGTAATCCAGGCACCTCCCCTAGGGCTGTTGGGAGAATTAAATGCCATGCTCTGTGCCTAAGTTAAGTCTTAACATCACAGGTCCCCAACCTGCTGCAAACGGTCACATGCGCAGCCTAGAGATTGCCCACAGTACCGGGCGTGGTGGCGCACGCCTGTAATCCCAGCAGCTTGGGAGGCAGAGGTAGGAGGATCGCAAGTTCGAGACCAAAGATTGCCCACAGTTCCCTGGGCCTGGGAACACCTAGCGAGGCCACCGGGCTCCTCACTACTCAGAGCTGCCTGACCCGGCCACCTCTCCCTGTTCCCAGGCCTGTGACTCGACCTCCTGACCTGACCTGTGGCTGGGAGCCCCGTCCTTCCCACTGGCCCAGGCAGATTAGGGTCAGTCCGTGGGCAGCTCTCTCCCTTCCTCATCTGTCAAGGCCTGGGGCCGAGGGCTCTCATCTGCACCCCCGCTCCCACGGAGCCCCACATGGACTCTGAGGAGTGCCAAGAACAGGCTCAGAAAATTCTGGGGTCCTCATGGGACCCTTGGAACTTGGCAGGGGTGTCCTGGAGGAGTGGGTGCCAGAGTTAGGTCTTTAGGACGCAGCAGCTGTTGGCAGGAAGAGCTGAGGGGCTGAGGGCGCGGGCTGATGCTGGCGTTGCAGGGGCGGGGCCTGAGCACATCTGCTCACTGACCTGTAGTCTGTGGGGGTCAATGGGTTTGAGGTGGGGAGCAGCGGCCAGGGCGTGCCGCCTTGCTCCGAGTCCCACCTGGTGGCAGTGAGCATCTGGTTGGTCTCGCGCACTTCGCGCCTGCCGGCCCTGCCCTCGCTGTGTATCTTCACTCATCACCCTTGGATGAAGTGGGTGGAGGCCGAGCAGCAGCTGTTAACCCCAGGCCGTGTGGCCCCAGTTCCTGTTGTTTCCCTCCGGCACCTTCCTCACTCTTTCCTGACCACACCCCACAGTGTGAGAAGCCCGGGGGCGATGGGAACCCCCAGGCCGGCAGGGTTGTGTTTCTATCCCATTGCATTAGAAAACCAGAGCTGACTGGGACCCCGTGGATTCTGCAGCTCACCAAGGGACGCCTTCCAGTGCCCCCGGTTCCGTGCCTGCCTGCATGGTCTCCAGAGGCGCAGAGTGCCATCGCCACCCTCCCTTTACCCATGGGATAACGGAGTTAGATGGGAGAAGGGCCTGGCAATCCACTCCCAAGGCCATCCCGAAACAATCTACCATGGAAAACACTGTGAGGGCCGCTATGAGTTGGATACCGACTCGACGGCACCTAACAACAACAACGACAACAATGGAGTCAGGTCCTGAAGACCTAACTCTGGTGCCTGCTCCTCCAAGACACCCCTGCCAAGCTCCAAGAGTCCCCTGAGGACCCCAGAAGTCTCTGAGCTTGTTCTTAGCACCCCTCAGAGTCCGCCTGGGGCTCAGGGGCCCAGCTCGTGGGTGCAAGTCCAGGGCACAGCTTACCATAGGGTTTGCAGCTGGACTGTGTTGCTGCAGCCACTGCCCAGGCGGGGTCTCAGGCCTCCCAATTCTGCCCAGGCCTTTCCACATCACCTCAGTGGACCAGGGAGTAAAGTCTTTGCAGCCTTGACCACCCAGGCAGGCTGCAGTGGGCAATGCCATTGAATCAGTGCTGCAGCTGCGAGGGTGGGTGGGGAGCCTGGCGTGGGCTGCCTCTTCAGCTGAGGCCAGTGCTGACCCTGCGCTCACCTCCTCCCTGTGGCCAAGGGCCCATGGAAGGGGCTCAGGGTCAGTGTGTCTCTGGGCCTGGCCATGGGGCCTTCCCCAGTGCCTCAGTCTCCTGCACTGTGAAATGGGCATCTCATCTAGAGACGGGCTGGACCCTGCCTTCTCTGCCATCTGGTGACTCTTAGTCTCAGCTGTCGGTGGCTCCCACTGCCCGTAGGGGAAGGCTGGACACCCTCATGCTGTGCCTCCCCGAGATGGCTCCCGCTTGGTCTTCTGGGAGCTGTTAGCCAGGATCCTAAGTTAATAATTAGGGCAAGGTGCTGAGTGGGCTGCCGGGTATCCTGGGTAAACGCTGCTGTCCCTGTCAGGAAAACTTCCCCAGGTCCCATGTTCTGTGCTCCGTGCTTGCGCCCATGTCCTTGATATATCCTGGAGCCCCGTCCTCTCTGTCACCAGGGGGCCTCCGTTCTGTAGCCTGGTGCATCTTTCCTGGGAAGCCCCTCCCCCACTCTGTGCGCCCTAACAGCAGCTCCCTCTGTGGGTTGTGACCACTGACTGGTTATCTGCTGTGTGCCACACACTAGATTTGGTGCTGGGGACACAGACCGAGTGACAGAAGCCTGTGCCGGAGGCCTTCTTTCTGATGATCGTGTGATAAAAGGGGAAATGCACTGGGCAAGGGGCAAGTGGGGTGCTCCTGGGCCAGCCCGGCTCCCCGCGCACAGGGGGTGGGAGGGAGAGGCCACTTTTTTTTTTTTTTTGCGGTACTGGGGATTGAACCCAGAGCCTTGCACCTGCATGCTCTGCAAGTGCTGGACCACTGAGCTGCACCCTCAGCCCACTTTTTAACTTTTTGAGACAGGGTCTCGCTAAGTTACACAGACTGCGGAGAGGCCACTTTTGACCTGAGCATTGAAGGAGGAGCAGTGTGTACCAGGCCGGGAGGCGGGAGAAGAGCGTTCCAGGCAGAGGGCACTGGCCTTGGGTTGGGACTCATGGTGCGCTTGGGAAACGGAGTCACTGCCGGTGTCTGAGTACTGACTGGACTCTAATTCCTTCTTCCTCCTTCCTCCTCAGGTCTCTGGCCATCCGAGTATCTGGCTGGAGCTCCCCGGGGGGCCCGGAGGCCCAGGACAAGGGCCTGGACAGCCTCTCCTTTGAGGACAGATGGTCTGGGGCGGTGGTGCGCAGGGTGCTATCGGGGCCTGGGTCGGCCAGAACGGAAGCAAGAGAGGTGAGGCCCTCACCCTGAGCTGGGGGCGGAGGCTGTGCTTCAACTAGGGCTGGACACTGGTTAGTGGAGGAGGGTCCCTGGGCAGAGTTTCCGGGGATTGGGTAAAGCTGCACAAATTTCAGTGATTAGCCGCTGTTTGCCCTGCCTCATCCCACAAGGAATAAAATCTGATTGGGTCGGGCTTGGGCGGCGGGGGCAGGCTGACAGCACCTTGGTAGAGCTCTGTGCTTGGACTCCCTGCCTGGGTTATCTCTCTGCAGAGGACAGAAGCTGCTGGCCTAGAGGGGGCGGGCCTGGAAGCCGAGGTCCAGCAGAGAACCTTGCCCTGGAGTCAGGGGTCCACACTCCACTTCCTGTTGGACTCAAAGGGTAAGCTTGGCCTGGGTCATGGCCTGGGAACTCCCGAGTCCGACAAGGTCAGGGCCAATGGCTCATGGGTAGCGCCTCCAGCCTAGGGTTGTTGTTGTTTTTGTTAGGTGCCGTCAAGGTCGAGTCGTATCTGACTCATAGCGACCCTCATAGGGTTTTCAATGACAGATTGCTTCGGGATTGCCTTGGGAGTGGGTTGCCACATCCTTCTCCCAGCCTAGGGTGCAGATGGGAAAAGGAGGGCCCACAAGGGGACGCTATGCTCCGGTGCCCAGGTACCCAAAAGTGCCGTGGCCTCCTTTTGTCTGTCCTTGTGCCCTTTCTCTGTCCTCTCCTCAGTAAGCAGCCTACCATAAAAGGAGCACTGTGCTAGGAGTCCAGAGACCCAGTTTGAGTCCCAGATCTGTCGCTAGTGGGCTTGGTGGCCTCAGACAAGTCCCTCCCTCCTCTGAACCTAAGTCTCTCACTTGAAGAAGAAAGTTGGAGTCCCGTAGCTCAGCCTTGGAGGGGGCTGTATTGGTGGCCCCTCCCCCTGGAGCTGATCCCTGACCTTGCCAGCCTCCTCTTGACCTTCTCATCCATGTCCAGCCTGCCAGTCCTTCCATGAGGCCCTGGATGCCTGGGTGAAGGGACCGGGGACCGAACCCTTCTACATTCGAGCCAACCTCACCCTGCCTGAGCGGGCAGACCCCCACGCCCTTTGCGTGAAAGCCCAGGAGATCCTGCGGCTGGTGGACCCGGCGTACAAACGGCGGCAGGAGTGGTTCTGCACCCGGGTCGACCCCCTCACGCTGCGGGACCTGGACCGGGGCACCGTACCCAATTATCAGAGGTGATGCCGCCAGGGAGCCTGAGGGCTTGCTTCCCCCCCCACCAATCCTTCTGCATCTGCTGCGATAGGTTGGGGGCGGGACAAGGGGGGCGGGGCTTCCTTTTCCCTACGCATGCCTGATGTCGCTGCTCTCCGCAGAGCCCAGCAGCTCCTAGAAGTCCAGGAAAAATGCCTTTCCTCCAGCCGGCACCGAGGCCCCCGCAGTAACGTAAGCAGGGCTAGGTGGGCAGGGAGAGGGCCTGGGTATAGTGGGACACCAGGCGTGTGGCCCAACGGGAGGCGGCGTCTCCCTGTCCTGGCAGCCCTGGAGGAGGAGAGGAACAAGAGGTTCCTTCACTGGGACTTAATTGATCATCTGCTTTGCACCCAGCAACTCAACACCAGTCTCCCTGTCCAGGGTGGGCGGGAGGTTAAATGCAATGAAGGGTGCGCAAAGCCCCAGGAGCAGGGCCGGCACATTGTGGGCACCTGACAATCCCTGGTCACCACTGTGGCCATGGGCAAAGGGAGGCTGCGGGGTTAGATCTACACTGTGAGGTTAGAGGCCACGCTGCTGGAGAGCTGGCTGAGGGCGTTGGCCCCCGGGACACATTGCCTGGATCGAGGCCCAGTGCCGCTGTTGAGCTACCGCGTGACTTTGGATTATCACCCCAGTCTCGTCCTCCTCGCTGCTCCCTGTCGCATCCATCGAGGCGTTTCCTTATCTGCAAAACTAAGAGGTCGCTGCCTGCCTCCTGGACAGGACTCGGATTCCGTGGGTTCTCACACATCCAGGGCCTAGGACCCGGCCCTTATGGGCGTTCCTCGCCTGTCAGGGGGTGGCATAATTAGCGCTGCTGCCCTGGCTTCATCCATCTTCCTGTCTAAGGCCACTTTGCTAATTCACTGGAGGAGATCCTGCCTGGGGGCCAGGCAGGGGTCTGCTCTGCCCAGGATCCTGCCGTCCCCCGCCCCGCCCGTCTCAGCGGGTGGAGTGAGCTTGTGGCTAAACCGTTCCTTCTGCCCTCCCAGCTGAAGAAGCGAGCCCTGGGGCTGGTGAGGCCCAAGCCTGCGGGGGCCCCTGTGGGGGATTCCACGGAGCAGCTGCCCCCGGATCTCTGTGCAGGTGCGTGTGGATGGGGGGATGTTCTCTGCTGCTCGCGGTGGCCAGTGGCCGGCAGCATGCACCTCTGGTGGCCCTGGGTCAGGAAGGGCTTATTGTGAGGGTCCTGGTGGGGGCTTGAGGGACAAGGCTCCCACAGTGGTAGAATGGGCCACTATGGTTGAGGAGCGCCAGGGGGCAGGAGCTAGTGTGCGTGACTGTGACCGTGGGCCTGCGTCGGCACCACCCACCCTTACCTGCTGGGGCAGTGTGGCTCTGCTGCTCATGTGTGCAGGGGCAGGTGCTGTGAGGGCCCCAGAGGGGCTTCCTGGAGGCAGCAGGGTGGGGCCACTGGCCAGATCAAGGAGAAGGGTTTGGGGGACCCCCACAAAGGAATGGTGGTTCTGAGGGGAGAGAGTGGTTAGTGAAGACTATGGAAGAGAGGTGGTTTGCACTGGGGCTCTCAGGGATGAAGAGGAGTTTGCTCCCGGTAGAAGGCATAACACAGTCTTTAGTAGGGATTGCATCTCCACATCAAGAAAACAAAAGTCTTTGCAACTGGGTCAGTAAGCAACTTCATGATAAATGGAGAAGATTGAGGTGGTCTGTGATTTCACTTTACTTGGTTCTGTGATCAACACCGGTGGAAGCAGCAGTCAAGAAACCAAAAGATGTATTGCATTGGGAAAAGCTATTGCAAAAGACCTCTTTAAACTCTGAAAAGTAAAGATGTCCCATTGAAGACAAAGGTGCGCCCGACTCATGCCATGGTATTTCCAGTTGCATCATATAGTTGTGAAAGCTGGACATTGAATAAGAGAGATAGGAGAAGAATTGATGCTTTTGAATTATAGTGCTGGAGACAAATATTGAATATACTTCACACCAGAAGCTGTAGGCTTGGGAGAAGGACCTGGCAACCCCCTCCCAAAAATCAATCTACCATTGAAAACCCTATGAACAGCAGAGAAGCACTGACAGTAGTGTTTCCCCTGTTGTATGTAGGGTCGCTATGAGTCGGATACCGACTCGACGGCACCTAACAACAACAATGGACTGCCAAAAGAAACAACAGACCCATCCAAGAAAAAGTACAACCAGAGTGCTCTTTGGAAGCAAGGATGGCTAGACTGCATCTTACGTGGATATGTCGTGATGAGGAACCAATCCCTGGAGAAGGACACGAGGTTTGGGAGAGTGGCAGCTCAACAAAAGAAAGGAAGACCCTCAACGAGATGGACTGACACAGTGTCTGCAACAATGGGCTTCAACATAAAAGATCGTGTGCCTGGCCCAGTGTCAGAGGGTGTTTCATTCTGTTGTATATTGGGTTGCTATGAATCAGACTCGATTCAATGGCACCTAATAGCAACAACAGAAGATGTAGCTCATGCAAGGGTGCAGGAGCATGGCTATGGGTGGTGTCTCTGGAGGACGATGGTCCCAGCAAGTGGGTATTGAGCCCCAGCTCTGTTGGGCATTGTATTGGCTCTGCGGGGCTTGGCGGTCCCTCCGTCATTGTGTAAGAGGGGAGGCGGATGCTTTTGGATCCTCACACCGTGAGCACAATTACAAAGCACAGGGTTTGTAATGCAGAAGTGGGTGTTGTAGGAGCACATGCCAGGGGCACTGCCTGTCTGGGGATCCAGGAAGGAGTGACTTGGGCTCTGAGGGGAGGGAGACAGTGACCTGGGCTTCGAGGTGCAAGGTCAGGGCTTCGGGCTGCTGCTGCTGCTGCTGCTGTTGTTGTTGTTGTAAGGTGTAGAGTTGGGCCTGACTCATAGCTAAAGCCCAGTTGATTGGAGGCAGCTGAAGGCAGAGCGGAGGCAGGAATCAGGGCTGGGGCTCCAACCTCCACAGGCTCTCAGGCAGGCTTGTGTCACCAGATGGAGGATGTGGCCTTTGTCCTGTGAATCCGGCAGTCACATGACCTGACTTACCTTTGGAAGCCTCTCTGGCGGCTCAGTGGGAAGTGACCAGTAGGGGGCAGGGGTGAGGCAGGGGAGCCATCTACTGCTGCGGTCCTGGCAAGGGGGCTGTGTGTGTGTGGGTGTGTATGTGTGTGTGTGTGTGTGTGTGTGTGTGTGTGTGTGTGTGTGAGCTTGTGAATGGGAGGAGCCCAGGAGAACTCAGCAAGGGAACACAGAGAGACCGTGGGCAAGTGATGTTTTTGAGTATCTAGGGAAAGAGCTGGATGCCACAGGGCCCCTCATCTCTTCCACACCCCTCCCTGCCACAGAGCCAGAGGGGAGCCTCAAACCCTACAGCCTGGTGCGGCCACTGCTGGTGTCCGCGCTGCGGCCCGTGGTGCTGCTGCCCGAGTGCCTGGCACCTCGGCTTATCCGCAACCTGCTGGACCTGCCCAGCTCCCGCCTGGACTTCCAGGTGTGCCCTGCAGGTGAGCCTGTGACCCCGGCTGGCTTTTTGGGAGGAGGGTGGGGCTGGGCAGCACTGGGTAGCCATGGCCTTCTGTCCCCCGCTCCCTCTTGCCCTGCAGAAAGCCTCTCTGGGGAGGAACAGTGCACGTCTTCAGCTCCTGGAGCCCCCAAGGCCAGGCCGGCCACCCCCGGGCTGGGCAGCAGGATCCGCGCCATCCAGGAGTCCGTTGGGAAGGTAGGAGCTGGGAGCACCGGGCTCACGGGGCTGGGCTGCTGTGTGGGGCACAGAACCCATGCTTGAGCCTCTTTGTAGCCACCACTGTTTCTTCCCCTGTGATGGGAGGGTTGGGGCATGGTCCTGCGGGTCACTGTGGAGGTGTTGGGCTGGTACGTCTCACCTGTATGTCCTTTTCCTTGAATTTGCCACTTGGAATCTGGCCAGGGGCTGCAGGGCAGTGAGTGGTAGTTGGGTGGGGTTGACTCCATTCTTGGATTGAGGAGGCCCAGGTCCAGAGCAGGGACATGGCCTTTCCCTAGGCCCCCACTGATCCCCAGTCTCCCTGTCTGGGTTCTTTGCTGCCTGCCAAGGTCCTGCTGGGTGGCAAAGCAGGGCCTGGGGAGGCTGGAATAGGGGACGGGGTGGGGTGGAGTGGGGGGCTGGAGTAAACGTGGTCTCCTTCCACCGAGAAGAAGCACTGCCTGCTGGAGCTGGGCACTCGGGGCGTGCGGGAGCTGGTCCAGAGCGAGGTTTACCCTATCGTCATCCACGTGGAGGTGACCGAGAAGAATGTTCGAGAAGTCAGGTGTGGCAGGGAGTGGAGGGTGGCCGGGTGGCCTGGTGGCCTCTGTGGATGTCTCTGCGTCTCTCTGTCTCTGATGGCCATCTGTCCTTCCCTGTCTTGTCCATCTCTCTTGAACTCTCTAAACCTATGTCTCTTGCTGTCCCTTTGTCTCTCTCTGTCCTCTTGGCCCCCTTCTGACGGCCGCCCACCCTCCTCTCTCAGCAGGGGCCTGCTGGGCCGGCCCGGCTGGCGGGACTCGGAGCTGCTGAGGCAGTGCCGTGGCTTGGAGCAGGCGCTCTGGGGGCTGCCCTGCTCGTGGGTGCAGGTGCCCGCGCACGCGTGGGGCCATGCTGAGGAGCTGGCCAAGGTGGTGCGCGGCCGCATCCTGCAGGAGCAGGCCCGCCTTGTGTGGGTGGAGCCAGGCGGTGGCCGAGGCGGCGGTGGCAGTGGCAGCAGCGAGGCCTAAGGGCCCGTCGGATGCCCCAGCCTTGTCCATCAGACGCCCAGGTTTTCTCCCACACTGTGGAAGCTGCCAGCTGACAAGGCCCCCGTATCTTCGGTGGACTCAGATCCTTTCCATTTCAAACATTTCTTGACCCTCGGACTCTCCAGTTTGGGACCTTGTGGCCCTGGGCCCTCTCAGCTGAGTTTGTCACTGGCCCTGCACAGGCTGCAGGAGCCTGTGGGGCAGAGCTTGCCCCATCCTGTCCTTGCTGCTCTGGGCCTCCCCCTGTGTCCTCATGTCCCCATTGGTGAGTCTCATGTGCTTGTCTGTGCCCTCTCCTTCATCGCTTGTCCTGGAGTCTGAGCTCTTACACCGCTGCGTGGATTCGCACACCCAAGTTCTCACGGGCAGGCTCGGGGCACACAGGGGCACCAGTGTCCTCTGCCTGCTCGGTTCCCAGGAGCGCCACCTGTCCCACGTGACTCCCACCCGTCCAGCTCACATTTCACTCGTCTGCTGCCACCCATGGACGTTGTGGCTTCCCTGACCTGCTGTCCCCTGTCTGCTCCGTGTCCTCATGTGTCTGTGGTTCTCTCCTGTGTAAATGTCACGCCCCGCCGTCGTGACACTGGGCACTACCGCGTGTGTTCCCGGCGAGCACACGCAGGATCATGTTCTCACAGCCGGCGCCTTGCCCTATGTCCTGTCTCTCAGGGGACCGGAGAGGGACGGCTGCTCGGCCACCAGAATGTATGGCCTGTGGATTACTTACTCACAGGACTTTTCCACTCTAGCTGCACGTGATGGAACATTAAACAGTTTGTCAAAGATGCTGGTGGCCTTCTGCTTGCGTGGATCCCTCTCCACTCCTCCCGTTTGCCTCCACCCCCAGCCCAGGCTGATTTCACCTTTCAGGTTGCCCATCCCCCAGGGGGAGGATCGGATTTCGCTCCTGACTCATCCCAGAGCCGCTGGCCATCTGTGCCGCATCACCTTACCTGCTCCGAATGACAGGTGGAGGGCCCCGCAGATGGGCCACCCCAGCGCTCAGCCCTGCTTTGCCCAGCAAGGCAGCATCTGGAGCAGGAGCCAGCAGGGTGTGGTGTGACTTAAGGCGCCCAGCTGCTGAGTCCTGGAGACAAAGAGCAAATCTTCAGTGTGTGGTCCAGTTCCTGAGGCAGCTCCCTAAAGGGAGAACAGTCACCTCCGGTGGGAGCAATCTAAGCAGACTGACTGGAGGAGGTGCCCCTTGGCCTGAAGATTGGGATTGCTTACTTTAAGAAGCATCTATTGCTGGGGCTTGGTGGCACACACCTGTAATCCCAGCGTTGGGGAGGTGGAGGCAGGAGGATCAAGAGTACAAAGCCAGCCTGGGCTACCTAGTGATACCCTGCCTATCTAAAAAAAAAATTATTGGACCTGTGTGCAGGTGACTGTCTTTGGTCACAGAGATGAGTTGGACAGAATCCTTGGGGATTTGTGGGGTATACCAGTTGGGGACAGAAAATGGGTTGAATGTGGCCCCCTGGAGGTCAGGAGGAAGTGAGGTCAGAGGTCCAGGGCTGGGCCTGAGGTCATGGCTTGGGCTGGGTCCTGTAGGTTGAGGGATCCTTACAGGCTGTGGGCACATGGGAGTCCTGGCTTACTAGCAGTGGGCCAAGGCAGGGTGTCCAGGCCTGAGTGGAGGATGTGGGTGCTGGGCAATGGAGAAGAGAGGAGTGTCTGGGAGAGGGGCTCTGGGGGCACCATGAGGGGGCACAGGAAAGGAGGTGGCTGGGGGCCTCAGAGACTGGCTTATGAACAGTGAAGGAGGGGTGGGGGTGGGACTGATCCAGGTGGAGTTGTATTTCTCCCAGCATGGGGCCTAGGAGCAGAGGGGGCCAGGGAATGGGGTTGGGTGCACTGGCCAGCCAGATGGTCCTCAGCTACCTCTCTGCGCCTGGGGCTCACACCCAGGTGCAGAGGCTGCTGGGTGCTGGGATGGTGGGGCGTGGCATGGAGGTGTTGACTGTTGTGGAGCAGGTTGGCCATTGTGGAGAGAGAGAGAGAAAGAAGAGAGAGAGAGAGAGACAGAGAGAAAAAGAGAGAGAGAGAGAGAGAGAGAAAGAGAGAGAGAGAGAGGGCGAGCACATGCGCACATGCGCAGACTTGGGGCCAGGGGACAGGGAGCTGCTCCAATAGACAGCTTGAATTCCCCAACTGGGGAGTTGGACCCTAAGAGACAGGTGCTCCCTGGGGGAAGGGAGGCCCTGTAGGGCACTGCCTAGAGAGGCAGTTCGCCCCAGGGCCTATCTAGGCTCCTTGGAGGACTGAGGCTTGTTCCCCAGACAGTCACCTTTGCCCTACATATGGGAACTCAGGGTCGTCAAGCTCTCCAAGATGGCACTGGCATCTATTCCCTTGCCTCAGTCCCCTCAACACTGATTGGCTGTTTCCAAACCCCAGAATGGCTCCTGATTGGACCATTTGGGAATCACCCCTGATTGGCTACTTTTACAAAACCAAATTTGAATATCCCCTCTGATTGACTGAAACCTGTATGGGGTGACTGCCTCTGATTGGTCCCCAGTGAGCCCCAGAAGAGTATATAAGGACGGTACACAGAACAGTCTAGATCCATTCCACCCACCGGCACAGACAAGAAAGAAATAAAGAGCTGTTAGAGAAGAGCGTTAGGAGTCAGCATCTTCCTTGGGAAAAAAAGAATCAAGGAGCCGCCATGGGCAGAAGCCTCTGAGCCTGCCTTTCTCAAGGCTTCTCAGAGCAGCCGTGGGCATAAGCCTCCTTTCCGGGCGGTGTGGCTCTTGGGTGCTCTGCTCCCCCTCACCAGACGACGGGTCTTTGGCGGCTGGTCCCCGCTCACAGCGGGGATGAGTTCAGCAGCAGGGCGACGCCCCACAAGGCCCCACTACCGAGGAGGCAAGCTTGAAGGTCCTTTGCTATCCCAGCCTCCTCCTGCCCCTCTTGTTCCTCCACCACGCGCCCCCATGCCCCCAAGGGCAGTGGTCTCTGAGTCGGTCCCTCACTGGACATTGTCATGCTTTGGCTCATGCTGGCCCTGCCCAAACCGCTCTTCCTGCTGGAACTTCACTGTCCTTTGAGGCCTGGCTGAGCCACCAGCTCCAGGAAGCCTGCGGGCTCCCCCTGGCCCTTGGCCTTCACCTGGGCTGTGCCACGTTCTGCATTGTGGGAGGACGGTGGGTCTGTGTGACTGTTTCTGTAGATGGCTAGGGCTCTTGGGGGTGTAGACTGGGTCATGGTTATTTGGGGAAGGACCCTGCCTGTCCCCTACCTGCACCTACCTGCCTACCTGGCCCAATAATTGGTGTGGGGATATATGGGCCTGGGGAAATGCTGTGTTTCAGTGGCTCTGCTGCCTTTGCCCACTCTCTGCCCTAGCTGTCCTTTCCATGGGTAGAGAAGCCTATAATTGTCGCCATGTGATACATACACACATACACACACACACACACACACACGTGTGTGTATGTATATATGTTGTTGTTGTTAGGTGCTGTCAAGTCGTGTCCGACTCATAGCGACCCTCATAGGGTTTTCAATGGCAGATTGTTTTGGGATTGCCTTGGGAGTAGGTTGCCACGTCCTTCCATTTTTGCAGTGCTGGGAATTGAACTTGGGACCTCAGAGACTGCAGAGCAGAGCTCTACCAACTGAGCTAAATCCCAGCCCATTATGTAAATGTGTGTATATGTGTGTGTGTATGTGTATGTGTGTGTGTGTGTATATATATATATATATATATATATATATATATGTATATATATATATATATATATATATTTTTTTTTTTTTTTTTTTTTT
>VMDO01017562.1:0-44551 GCA_007922755.1 Pedetes capensis | reverse complement strand
TCAGATCTCGGAAGCTAAGCAGGGTCGGGCCTGGTTAGTACTTGGATGGGAGACCACCTGGGAACACCAGAAGCTGTAGGCTTGGGAGAAGGACCTGGCAACCCCCTCCCAAAAATCAATCTGCCATTGAAAACCCTATGAACAGCAGAGAAGCACTGACAATAGTGTTTCCCCTGTTGTACAGAGGGTCGCTATGAGTTGGATACCGACTCAACGGCACCTAACAACAACAACAACAACAACAACAACAATTGTTACTAGAACAAATGGCAGCTAAACTTTGCCAAGTATGAATCATGAGCAAGACAATAGTGTTAAGTTCTGTACACATTATCTTATTTATTTTTCTCAATACCCTGTGCTGAGGTACCACAATGATGCACCTCATCATGAAGGTTATATGCAACTAAGAAGCAAAATAATTTCAAGATCACAGCTACTAAGGACAAAGTGATTATCCAAATTCAAATCTTTCTGACAACAGAACCTGGTATTTCAGCAATTAGAAATATAATAAGAGTGTATGAGAAGTGAATTATTTAGTTCGTAATCCCAAAGGAAAAGATGATTCTGAAGAGGCTTAAATGAAAGTAGGCACACTGGATGGGAAATATAGCAAGACATAATTGTTAAGAACAATGAAAAAACATAGACATTTGAAAGATGAAGGAGACATTCTATCTTACAGTGCCTAACAGAGGGCTGTCAGATGCAACAATCATATTTAGATCAGTAGTTCCCAACCTTTTTGGCACCATGGACTGGTTTCATGGAAGATAATTTTTTTCATGAATGAGGGAGTGTGGTTTTGGGATATGAGCAGCTGTAAAAACAGATGAAGCTTCACTTGCTTCCTCTCTGCTCACCTCTTGTTGTGTGGCCTAGTTCCTAAAAGGTCACAGATGGGTACCAGTCCCTGGTCTGGATGGTCTCAGTCTTTCTGGAACAGTTGATTACCAAAGGTCTGGTCCAACTTCAGCCTCCTATGATTTAATCTATCATGTGTCTCCTTGGATAGAGCACACATTGTTTCACCTTCTCTTCTACTTCTCATCATCTTATTTTCCTCCATTGTCTTTACCCAATATTTGCATTTTATAGAAGACAGCCAATCTCTATAATGCATTGATCTTCTCCCTCTCACCACACCTACAGTGTCTGTGTCTCTGGATCCAAACACAGCCCATCTCAACTTCATTCTGTCTGAGAGTGGAAGACATGCTGCTGCAATAGAGAATGTGGCTCAGAACTGTGATGCCCCAAACACACCAAGAGCCAGAGGAATCTGAAAGCATCTTCAGTGTTCTGCGTCAGAATTGCTTTACCACAGGGAAACATTGGGAGGTAAAATAAATATAGGGACAGAAGTTGGATCTGCAACTAGATGGGCTCTGGGTGTTGTGTAGATTCAGCAAAGAGAGAGGGCTGGTTTGTAGAAAGTCCAAACAAGAATTTCTTGGTAGTAGCTTCTGAAGAAGGGAGAGTCAGTTCTCAACACCAGGCCAGAGTCTCTGTCACAGAGGCAGTACCCCACAGAATGGGAGGTTTCCTGCATGGGGAGGCTGAGGACCTGTCCTTTGACAACATAGTTAATGGGTCCCATATCTGTTCTTTGCTGGAATCACTTTCTGAAGGACTCTCAACCCTTATTTTAGGTCTAAGAGTGCCCAGGATATTTATGACTTTCTGCTTATCTTCAGCTAACATTGAAAATTCTCCTGATTCTTCTCCAAAGTCTTCAATAATTCATTAAGGGAGTTGTGTGGCAGATATCCCCCAGGGTGCCAGCTCCATGCTATCCCCATAAGAAGTGAAGAGTTGGTTCTCCAAGCACCTCCACTGTCTCCTCTCAAGTCCTTTTAGGTTTGTTCTCCATGACTGTTGTCCTTGGGTGGTGAGTCAGTCAGTTTCTCTAGGTGTGATTTCAGACTCTTTCAAAAAGGGAGAGGCAGAAAGAGAAATAGGAAAAGTTGAGAAGTCCAGGGGATTTCCTCTAGTCTCACCATTCAGGTAATGCAGTCTCTTTGTGGGCAGCAAGAATTTGTCACAAGAAAACTCTGAACAAGTGCATGAATCTCTCTCTTGGTTTGATGCTTAGTAGGTATTGAAGTAAATACGTTTAACTACACTTAAAGAAAAAATCTCTCTTCTTACTTTTTTTGTTATCAAATATGGAGGAAAGGCAGTGTTTGAAGGGAAGGATCCCAGTGGAGTGGATTCTCATACAAATTGTTGGAAACACAGAAAAATCTGTTCAAGTTTTTTAAAAGTTAGTAGTCCAACTTGTACATTCTCTAGCATCCCATGAACATCAAATTTTGGAGTTTACCAAGGGACAGAGAAGTCTGGTATATAACTGTAGATCATTTGAGCAGAAGCTCAGGTTTTCTGGGAGGGAAGAGCCATTTTCTTTAAAAAGTTCTTACTGGCCAGAAAATCTGGGTCCCAGAACTGGGTCCTATGTGAAGATGTGAAAGAAAAAGAAATTGTTGTCCCAGTTTATGTTTCCAGAAAGAAAAAGTTATGTAGGAAAGACAAAACATCATGGAGAGTCATTGCTTATGACAGCATTTTTTTTCTTTTTGACAGTGATCTTCCAATTGTTGAGAGTTTCTTTTGCCTTTACTGCACTCAAGCTTTCTCTAGCTGCTTATCAAATTTGTGTCTTTGAGGATGTAACATATGAACTTCTTCTCTTAATGGAACCCTGTCTTCCTGATGATGGAAGGGCTCTACATAGGTTTTTCTATACTGCTGACAGATGTTTAAGCTCCTAGACTCTCTCACAACCTCTCTTGGAAGATGTAGCTCCTTGGTGAGATCTCATTTCATACATACACACAGAGTGGCAAAGCCAGTCCTTGCACCCAGGAAGAATAAGTCCAGAGAATCCCGATTCTTAATTTTATTGACAATAAAAGAAGGGCCTACATTATTAAAGCAAGAAATAATGCAGGAAAAGGGTAAATGAATGGTAGAAAATATTAACAAGTATAATCAAATGGACATGGTAGGTGGAAAGGGATGCCTAGATGTGAAAACTCTTCATGGGAAGGTAACAAGGAAATAAGAACAAATGGAAGTGGAACTGTGGGCTAGAACAGGAGTGGAAATGGGTTCAGTCTGGGATTTTTTTTTTTTTTTTTTTGTAGTGTAGTCAAGACATTTAGCATGAGGTTTTAATATCTTTCCTGCAGGACCTAAAGGCATGTTATGTTCTCCAAGATTCTTCCAACTATCACATCTCCTCATTTTAATGAGTTTTTATCCTCCTAAGCTTAGGGGTTTGGGCTGGAGTTTAGCTCAGTTGGCAGATTGCTGCTTTCCACTCTCTGAGGATTGGGGTTTGATCCCCCACACTGCAAAAATGGGAGAAGGACGTGGCAATCCACTCTCAAAACAATCCGGAGACAATCAGCCATTGAAAACCCTCTGAGAGTCACTATGAGTTGGACCCAACTCCACGACACCTAACAACAACAACAACAACAAGCTTAGGGGTTGGGAAGCAATAGCTGGAGGTGGATAATGAAAGAAAATATGAAGGCTGATGATCTATTAGAATCAGAGTTGTAGAAATGTCAGAGATGACAATGTCCATGTTATCCTCATTCTGTAGCTATAAGTCACAAGCAATGAAGGGACTCTGGCAAAGTAATAACCTTGAACTTGACATCTGGCCTCATCAATTAATTCTTTATTGTGAACTACTTTGGCAATCCCTTTTGAGTAAATTTTACATTAAAATATGAAAGACATTAAAAAACAAATGGCTACTAGAATAAAGAAATACACAAGGGCAGGAATGATGCCATATTAAGGATTGTATCTCTAGGTCCTACCACAGTGAATTCTACCATGCTTATGAATTTATTCCTGCATTTCATAAATGTTTATTGATCAATTAATATAGCTACTTGCCAAGGTTGTAGGGATACACAAAAAGAAGAACAAAGCCCCTACCATACCCAAACTTAGATTCTACTAGCAGATAAGGAAAAAAAGCAGACAGGTTAATAAATTTAAATATCTCTAGTTTTCTCCAGTTTTCTCCTTGGAACTGAGATCTATTCAACTTGTACACCTATTTCAAGAGTGGCTTCCTTCACATGACTATATCAAGCTATCCATATATCAGGAGTAGGAGGGAACTGGATCCTCATAGGGCCAGTCCAATTACTCAGCCATTAACCAGTGATTTGGGGTGTTATGCTCCAACTCTTCTCCTTCTCTGTAAATTTTTTAACTGGAAATGGAACTGAGAAAATAAACTAACCAGCGATTTGGGAATCTAAAGGAAAGTACGTTCCTTGATATACAGTGAGAGCATCAGACTGATTGAAATACATAAAAACCAACCAACCAACCAACCAACCAACCAACCAACCACATTTTCATGAGACTTTCCCCTAGGCATATCTAACATTTGTAATAGGGCCACACAAGCACAGAGTAGCAAAAAGATGCACTGATTAGGATACAAGACCCCTTCCCCTAAATAACAGCTAACCTTCAAACTCTATTAATAAAGCATTTTAAATTTACATTAAATCAAAATAGAGTAACATTAAAAATATTTTCAGACAAAGCCAGCATATTCACTAATAAACATGTCTTCAAAAATACAAAGGCTATATCAATGTACCAAAAATGCATAAATCATTTGTCAAAACCCATAGAATATACAGCCTGGAAAATATCCCCTAAGGTAAACTATGGCCTTTAGTTGAAAATAATATCTCAATATTGATTCATTAGTTGTAACACATTAGTGCAAGGTATTAATAATAAGAAAAGCTATGGGGAGGAAGCAGAGGGATAGGAGAGCTCTCGATTTTCTGGATTTTCTACTCAATTTTGGCAAAAATCTAAAACTGCTCTTAAAAATAAAGTCTGTTAGTTATAGAAAGGAATTAAGTACTGATTCATGCTACAACTTGAATTTTGAAGACGTGTCCTAGGTAAAAAAGCCTCTCTCTCTCTCTCTCTCTCTCTCTCTCTCTCTCTCTCACACACACACACACACACACACACACACACTCACACTTTCTGCAGGATTGTCCCCTGGCAGCCTCTGACTGACCTAGTTCTCCTTGCTCTCTTACTTCTGGTTCTCAAGAATAAGTGTAGAGTATGTTGGGATGCAATATCCTGAGTTAAGGAGAGACTGCTTGAAATATCCTGGGCCTTTTTCCTGTCCCTTCTTGGGAATGTGGCACCTTGAGTTAGAGGAGAGCTATCTGGGACAGCTGGAGCTTTGCTCCCATGTCCCACAGAAGGAGGATGCCCTTCAAATCTCTGCCCAGTGAGTCACAAGCCCCTGGGGCAGGTTGCCTTTCAGGCTCCCTCAGTGGTGATGCAGGGGGGACATGTGGTCAAAATGCCATCCACCCTGGACAGCTTTTTTGAGCCTTGGAGGACTGGCTGACAATGGATTCAAGACTTCTTCTGTCCCTCACTGCCTATCTGGAGAGAGTAACTTCTTGTGAGTGAGTGTTTTCTATTGCCCTGGACTCAGACAAATAAATAACCAGAGCATGGCAGACCTAAACAGTCGTCCAGATGCAGTGAGTGGAAGTATATGGACTCCTGCTGCTGACAAGGGGCAGAGTGGTGATCTTTGTTTTTCTCCAGGCAGTGAGAATCTGCTCTTGGAGTTGGCAATTTATACTGCTTCATTTTATTTATATGGAATATCCAGAGTAGGAAGGTTCATAGAGAAAGAAAGTAGATCGATAGTTGTCAGGGCTTTGAGGAAGGGAAAAATGGGTAATAACTACTGAGTGGATATTGAGTTTTCTTTGGGAGTAATGAAAATTTTCTGGAAGTAGATACTGACAATGGTTGCACAACATTGTGAACTTACTGAATGCCACCAAACCACACACTTTAAAATGATGAAAGTGGCAAATTTTATGTAATATGTATTTTCCTGCAATTGAAAAAATTAAGTGTATAACTACTTACTTTTGAGAGAATAACACATAAATTCAAAAATAAATTTATGAGCTTAGAAATAGAGGAAAAATATTAAGACTCAATATAGAAACTCCAGAATGCGGAGAGAAGTGATCCTCTGAGGACGCTGATTGCTCTTTGACGTGTGCCGAGCAGCGGTGCGGTAGGAGGACATTCCTTATTCTCACTTCAAAAGAGTTTAAGACTCATTCCAAAAGCCTTTCTTTTTTGCATTCTTTCTTTTTCCACTTACAGTTTCTTTTATTTAACTCATTGTGACTTTACAATATTTTACTATGAATAGTAGTTATTACTCACATTTATTTTGTGATTGTTAATTGTCAATTGTGTCCTTTATTTTGCTCTAAAAACAAAGTTGATGTCTTCATATCTAAGATGTATAGTTAAATTTTCTCTTGGATTAGAATTTCTAAGGATTTTCCTCCCTCTATGTCCTTGGTTAACTTTCTGACAAAGTCTATAGTAGATATTTCATACTTCACATGATTATCAAGATCCTGTCTTAGTGATGAGATTTTTCTTCTTATATATGGCTGTATTTTTCTCTCTTTTTAACTATATTTTTTGTTTGGTCAGCTTCACTTACATGGGCAATTAAAATGTCAACATCTTAAAGAAATGATTGAATACTCCATCATTCCTTTCATTTCCTCCTCTAGGCTGAAGCAAATTTCCTATTGGACTTTCTGAGAGTTTAGTCATCAGATATCAATTGTGATCAGTAGGCAGGACTGTTACAGAGCCTGGAACATGACAGGTCTCTCAAGGGACCACTCCCCATGTCAGATTTGAAGGCAGAGTGAAATAAAAGCACTCTTGAAACCGTGTTGATCTGAGAGCCCCTTTCAAGCAGTTGGTCAAAGGAGAAAAAAATCTAGGACTCAGAATATCACCCTGGCTTCCAGAATTCAAGGTTGCTTTTTCCCCTGCAGATGTTGAACAGGCCTGCTGGGGGAAGTAAAGATGTCCAAAGATGCCCTAAAGGATGACAGGGGAGGGCTCCAGAGAGGAAAGTTTTGAGGAAGGTGTAGAAAGGGCATTTATTGGGTATGCTACAGTAAGAGAGGTGTCCAGAGTCACAGCCAGGGAGACTCCAACTGTCCAGGGTCACCTCAGAACAAGGAGTTCTGGAGGAGAAATGACGGCCCAGCACTCATTTCTATCGCAACCCATTGCCCAGGAGTGATTCTCAGGCGACACAGAGATGCCTCTCTTCCTCATGACATTGCTCTTGGTGTCAGGATTCATCCTGCTCCATCCCTGACCTCCAGGCCCCTGTGCCACCTCTCTGATGTGAGAGCCTCCTGGCCCAGCACGCAGAGCAGATAGTCAGATCCCTGTGGGTCTTCTGGCTATGTGAAGGCTCACGGGTCACGCTCTTGAGTCCTTTAGAAAGAATGGGTCTCCAGTGAGCTGTTTTAGGATCCAGTGTCACATTCACTATAAAGAAAAACAACCCATCCTGATAACGCATCAATGTAGAAAAGTATTAATTTTATGCTATTAACATCCAAACAGGCAAATTGAAGTTTTAGTGGCATAGAAGCTTTAAGTGGAAGAACTTTCTAGGACACCCAAAACTATCAGTATGTGAGAAGATCTTTTTTGGCAAGCCAGGAATCACAAATAAGTAGGCCATTGCACTTGTAAAGATCTTAGTGAAATGTTGATGTCAGCAGAATTGAAGTTGTGACTCTGGGCCTTGAGAATAGGCTGGCTATGCCACTGAGTTTTCTCTCCTCTCCCTGTAACTAGATCACTGAGGAGTGGGCAATAGGGGATCAGGTTGTTGTCCTTTAATCCTCTTGCTTCTGGTATCATTTGTATTATCACTTGGAACAATTATAAACACCAAGCATAGTCATCCCTGATCCTTGATTACATGAATGCCAATCAGGAACTCTCTCTCATGATTCATTAATTGTTAAATATCCGCTGAATATCTCCCATCTGTCACCACTGAAGAGAGCCCAGGAAAGCGCGAGGTAAGGCCCACCGCAAGTGCACTCCACCCCGGCTTTAGTCACGTGCCATACCTTTTGCATAGCTCTTCCTCCTGACCAGGGATATGACTATAGCAAGAAGAAATCCCAAAACAGACAGTATCATCCATAAAAGCGTCACTTTGGACTCTGAAATGGAAAACCTCAGTAAATCACAAAACTGGGAAAACATCCAGACTGTCCTTTTCATCTGAGCAATGCCAGGGCTGGAGAGGAGGGTGGGAACTGGGCTTCTCACACAGGCAGTAGGTCCATGTGCCCACTCGGTAGGAGCCCAAGGAACACTGTAAGTTTATGCCTAGCTTTAGTGCTAGCACACGTGCGCCCATGCGCACACACACATTTTCCTTATACTTTCCAATGATATCATACAATCATAGCAACAACTGGGATGGCAAAGGGATAAAATTATGGAGGCCACAACCACTAAGATGGTGTTAAAGAGAATCAGTTTCTAACCCAGAATGCAATTCATCATGGGAGGGGGGAACAAAAACAAAAACAAACCAAAGTAATGTGATTGTTTTCACATCAGGAGTTTGTAGATAGAGTGAAGTAGAGTCAATTATTAGAACTTAGTGTGCACTCAACAACAAATATAACTTTAGGGTTCCAGATGGGAACATGGGCAAGAAACTCAAAGGAGTAGGATCCCGAGGTGTCCTGAAGACCAGCTTTGCAAAGATAGCAGGCTACGTCATCAGATGAAATTAATAATAATAATAATAATAATAATAATAGCAGCAGTAATATGATAAGTCTGAATTGATTTTGAGAGTTAATTCCCAAACCTGAAAGGAACAGACAGAATCACCAACCTGAGAGAGAAAAGGCTGCTGTCTTCTCCTCACCCAGAGGGAGGTTGCCGATGGAACAAGTTACGTTCACCACTGAGATGTTTGTGACTAACAGGCTTGTCTCCACATGGAACAGCCCGTGGCAGCTTTGACGCAGGGCCTCAGAAAATGATGGTATCGCCTTTCCGTCCCTGTCCCTCCACTGCACGTGGGGCCGTGGGAACCATCCTTCTGAAGAGCACATCAGCTGGATTTCTCCATCCTTCAGCCCCTCCAGGGTGATTAGTGGGGAAGAACCCACAGCTGGGGAAGAGAGACCAAGGAAGCCAAGCCTGGAGCCTCTGCAAGTGGCTGTGTGGTCGACAACATCATCACGAGAGAGAGGGGACTCAGAGGCTGGGGAAGACAGCAGAAGTTCTGGGCAATGACATCCCACTCAGAGGTGAGGCTGGCTGGAACATTTTTAAAATTCTGTTTCCTTTTCTTTTTTATATTCCTCAATCACCCTGGGACAGATTAAGAGGTAAGATAAAATTTTTCTTTCTTTTTTCTTTTGTAAGAAAATTTCAAATCTAACCTTTTTCCTTCTGTCCCTGAAAACAAAATAACTTTGACCAGATCATAGATCACATGGACAAGAAGATAAAAGAGACTGGGTAAAAAAAATTCTCAAAGGTCAAGATCATAAATGTTGTTGTTGTTAGGTGCTGTCAAGTTGGTTCTGACTCATAGAGACCCTATGTACAACAGAAGGAAACACTCCCTGACATTGTGCCTTGCCCAGCACTGTGTCAGTATTTCTCTGCTATTCATATATTTTTCATTGGCAGAATGTTTTTTTGGGAATGGGCTGCCAGGTCCTTCTTCCATGCCTATAGCTCCTGGTGTTCCCAGGTGGTCTCCCGTTCAAGTACTAACCAGGCTGATCTGAGGGGATCCCATGCCAGGGTGGTACAGCTGCAGGCTCAGAATCATAAAAAGCCATGACCAATTTCAGAAAATGATGAGTCTCATTTAACTTCTCAAAATATACTCCTGAGAGAAACATGTAGATTATCCAAGATTTTGGCCTATGTCCTCAATGACATTGGCTAAACTTGGAAAATTAATTCTAGGGACTCACTTTATCTTTCCCCCTCCATCCATGCCGAGACTGTCCATCTGTATGATTTCTGTTGAACTTAATTTAGTCTTCAAAATATTACACTTCCTGTAACTACACATCTCCTAAAATCTTAATAATATACTGGGAAATAATGAGTACTGTGTAAAATTATGGAGTAAAATTCTCAGGTTTCCCTGACCATATGGTCGCTTTGTGATGATACTTGGGTGGAAACAAGCTCGATACTCTCAAATTAAATTGGTCTCTCTGAGTTTGTGCACTTGAAGAGTCTGGGATGGTCCCTGCACATTGGAGGCTCACTATAAATCTGATGATGAATGAGCATTACTGAAATATAAAAAATGCACAGTTAAACTCAGCATAGAAGGGACAATTTAGGGTGTGGAAAGAAAGAAGGAGGGATCTAGCAGAGGGAGGTGAAGATTGGAGAAGATGGGATGGGGAGGAGCATCAATGTGGAGGGATGAAGGGGGAGAGGTCAATCTCAATGTAAACAGCACAACTTCATGAATATGTTGGAAAAATAGAGGAAGACAACCAAATAAGTATCATCATTTAACTACAAACTAGCCATAAGGCTCCACAAACTTTGTGGGTTGACGAAAGTTTTGCTAGAAGTGATGTAAAGGATGCATAATGGAAAAAGCCATTGCTGTATTGCTCTGTACCCCATCATCATTTACTAATAAAGGGAGGGAAAAAAAGAAAAAGAAAACTTTGGATGCCAGAGAAATTTTCTAGGAATAAACATGTTAAAGCGGTAGGAAGGTGTTGAATCCAAAACATCTACCTAGAATCCTTACCTATCACCTTCAGGTCCAAACTGGCCTCTTGGAAGACACCATCCTTTTCAAAAAGGCACCGGTACTGTCCTGCGTCTGCAGTTCTGGCGCGGTGTATCTGTAGGGTCAGTTTCCCCTGTTGGATGGCGCTGCTCACCAACTCAGTCCTCCCTCTGTATTCTGTCATCTGCTCTCCAGCCACATGATCCCCGTCCACATACACATAAACTGCAGGGTGACGGCGGGATCGGATCCACCTCACCTCCATGCTCTGGGCATTCTCCTCAGGGGACAGGTAACAGGTTAACTGTGCGTCTTCTCCCATTCGGACCAGGATGGGCTGGGAAGGTCCAATCACTTTTAAGGAAGCTGTTAAATACACCCAGACCAAACAAAATGAAGGAATCAAAATGGAGAAAAGAATTTCATCAACAAGAATATTTCTAGGGGGCGTTAGAACCCAGAAGCATCCCAGGGAGGCAGGAGGCTCAAGGTCATCTCTTGAGGAGGTGGGGGTCTTATGGACTCAGGATACAGGTTGATCAAGGAAGAACCATCCCAGGATCCATGCCAGTCTGAAAAAAAAATCACTAAGTGATCTCCTGCCTGCTCCCACTTGTAATTTTACTCAGGTCACAGACCAATATCGAAATGAGTTTGCAGTTAAAACTCCCAGAATCAAATGAACATTTAATCACTTCAAATCTGGATGATGTTATACTATGTCATTCGTCTATGCCTCAATTTCTTGAGCTATAAAAATTGACATATGATTGCCAAAATCATAAGGTTGTTGCAGGATTAAAAAAAATAAATTGTAGAAAGTGCTTAAATGACCATGCAGTGTGAGCAGGGGCCTAGATCTGCAGGACTTGAGGGAGTTGGAGCCAGTCCCACCCTCTAACTTGCTCACAGGGAGAGGAGGAGTTAAAAATGAGGGTCAGGTGGATTTTTGGGAACAAAAGTTGAAGAAATCTTCCCCAGGTTAGTCTAAGTCAGGTGCAGCCACTGTATTTTATTTCCCCAAAGTTCCACATATGTGGGCTTATAGGCAAGTTTAATGTCCTCAGGTAATTTTGAGAAGTATTTTAAGATTGAGAATCAGGGAGGTTGGCAAAATACAAAATGTGAGATGAAGATTGTACAAAAGGAGTCTGATTCTCCCACTGCGGAGAGTGGAGAGGGTTTCCTCCGGGGGCTTTCCAGGATCCAAGCTATACAGTGCTTTCCGTTCTCATCAGAGCCTGGTTGTGCCAAGTTTGCTCCATTTAAAACTTTTCTTTTCAGTACTAGGGGTGGAATCCAGGGCCTCTCACATGCCAGAGCATGTACTCCATCATTGAACTGCACCCCCAAGGCTCCCCTTTTTAAATTTTGAGTCAAGGTCTCACTAAATTGCACAGGCTGCCTCTGGCCTCGAACCTGTGATCCTCTTGCTTCAGCCTCCTGAGTTGCTGGGATTGACGGGCAGGTATCGGCCGTGGTACCCTGCTTTGCTCTATTCTAAATTGAGAGTCGCTCTTTTCTGTCAAATGGTAAGGATGGTTTCTCACATGCTGTGATGGTTTGTTATAGAAATCTAAGCATAAAACTGTAGGTTCTCTCCATGGATGTGGCTGGCCAAAGGTATAGTACCCCTATTATTCTGACAGCTGAAATCTGCGAGGGCCTTTCTAGAAAGGGTGCTCAGTGTCAACACAATTTTAATTTTCAAATTAACCCCCTCTATTCTAGCTAGAATTTGACTCCCAGTGATTGCCAGCATTTTGCTTGCTTTGTCCTTCAGTCTGGCCTAAAACAATGTTACCCCCATCCCATGTGTGTCCGTTAAATCTGAAGACGAGTAAAAATCAGAAAAAAATGTGGACTAGAGATTATTTTGCTATTTCTCTCTCCACATCTTACTGTGTGTGTATTACTTAACAAAACAGGCTATTCCCTTGTCTCCATTACCCATGTGAAGTTTCTCTGCCCCGTCCATGAACTGGGGCACATATCCAATTTCAAACTGACTTACTCTGCTAGTCATAGGTCACCAAGAGCTAAAATTGATTTTGTTGTTGTTAGGCGCCTTCGAGTCAGGTCTGATTCATATGTACAACATATGACCCCATGTACAACAGAACGAAACACTCCCCACACTCCCTGACATTGTGTGATGCCCAGCACTATGTCAGTGCCTCTCTGTTATTCATAGGATTTTCAATGGCTGATTGTTTCAGGAGTGGGCTGCCGGGTCCTCCTCCCATTTTTCGGTGCTTGGGATCGAACCCAGGACCTCCGAGAGTACAGAGCAGCACTCTACCAACTGATCTAAACCCCAGGCACTAAAATTGAGTTTGGTAGGAATGAAAGAAAGCAAAATGTAAGTATGATGATTCAGTTAGTTAGATACATTGTAGGAAAAAAACCCTGTTTTTCCAGAATCCAAGTGAAACTGGAGTTTAGAGTGCTAGATAAATAATCAGCCTTGTTTGTTATAACTGCTGTTCTAGTAGAATCCGAGCTCCCCGAGAGAA
This sequence comes from Pedetes capensis, assembly GCA_007922755.1. Taxonomy (NCBI): domain Eukaryota; kingdom Metazoa; phylum Chordata; class Mammalia; order Rodentia; family Pedetidae; genus Pedetes; species Pedetes capensis. The sequence continues at coordinate 31,345 of VMDO01017562.1, read as the reverse complement.
GCTCTGTGTAATCAACTTTTTCTACAGGTTAGCAGGTAGCCTTCCATACAGTTTATCCTCAGATTTATTGTTTCTAACAGTGAAATGAAGACAAATCTATTAACTCTTAAGACTATTGCAAGAAAATGTGAAATAATTTCTATAAAGCACTTATATTTCTGATATATAATTAACATTTCAAACAACTAATCATTAATTTATAAGCCAATAAAATTATTTGCCAGAGTATGAACTCTGGGAAGTAATTGCTATTGAGAGCTGGGTTGGTCAGTGGCCCTTGGTGTGCACAGGTCCTTCCTTAGCCTCTAATTCATGTGGATGACAGGCAGCTGTGGAGCTCTTGGGCCCTTTGGTCCCTGCAGATGCCCTCAGCTCTCCTCCCCATCTGTCTTCCTCCTTGTTTTTCTTGTGGTCCAAGAAAGTCATCACGACTTAGGAACAACACAGCCTGGGACTGTATTTGCGTGCTAGGTCTCCCACGCACTTGCAGAGTCGGCTCCGAGGACCCAGAGGGGTGACTCTTTGCCTACAATCTTCCCGAGGGACAGAGACATGCGTCAGCCAGCCCCAAACACTGGCCCTTCCTGATTTGACTAACAAGCTCTGCCAGGCAAGGTTTCTGTCCCATCAGGCACAGCGCTGCCCAGGCAGAAGGGAATCCTGCCAGGAGGGCGAGGCTCCAGGTGTGTCTCTCCTACAGCTATGGAGCTACCTTTGACCTTTTGGAGGCCCTTCTCTGTATATTTATGGCCCAATGGGGTTGAAGGTGTCATACTATGTTCTGGCAGAGATTGGATTGTGCCTCTCTGATTTTCCTCAAAACTACTCCATGCTTAAGGTCACCTAATACGCACATAGAGGCTTGCGTGAGTGTATGCATGTGTGTGCATGTGCACGCACACACACACACACACACACACACACACACTCCTGTAACAGTAACTGGGTAGACAGCAGGAGAAACTAGATATCCAGGCTCATGCCGCTGAGCACGGAACAGGCTGGTTGCCCCGGGCTGGGAAAAAAGGCCAGAAACAAGGCAGGTGGAAGGAGGTAAAGGAGCCTGAAAGGGACACAAACAGCATTGGTTATTTTTTAAACCCCTTATCTTATGCACAGTAAAAGAATGTCTGCAGCCTACCTAAAAGGTAAAATAAGCCAGGTGCAGTGGTTCCTGCCTGTAATCCCAGTGATTCAGGAGGCAGAGGCAGGAAGATCGTAGCCTTGAGGCCAGGGGGAGACCTTGTTTCAAAATAAAAGAAAAAAAATTTTTTAATGTGGGCTGGGGGTGCAGCTCAGTGGTAGCGTACTTGCAAAGCATGTGTGAGGCCCTGCAACACACACAAAAAATAAAATAAAAATAAACCAAAACCACATAAATAAAGGGAAAATTATCACCCCATTGAAAGGATCCTGACCACCCCCAGTGAAGTTGCAACTTCCTCCTAATAGCAAGGAGGTTGGGAGCCCACAGGGTGAGGAGTGGGTGACATGGGAGAAAAAATCCTTCTTCCTTAGCCTCACTAAAAATTTGAAACTTTCTCATCCCCGGTGTCCTGCAATTGATAAGGCTGTTTCAGTATTTACTCAAAAGTACTGATTTTTGTAAGCACCTGTGGAAACTATATTACTCACCGAGTTTGTACTTGTTAATCATAAATTCTTGTTTTAACTGGGTCTCTGTAGATAATTTTGTAACTGTTGACCCTGAAAGTCTCTGTTTCTCCTCACTGTAAAAACCTCCCCTTTCTGATCTCTGAAGGGTCACACATCAGGCTGACCTGAAGCATCGCCTCCTCCCGTCTCCTTGACAATGGGTCTCAGTGTTACTGAGTGCAGTTTTGCTTCCCATCAGGTTTTGCTGAGTACCTGCTGTCCACCTGCAGAGCCCACCCCTCCCCTGCTAAGCTCCATAAAGAGTCCACACTCCCTTTGTTTGATGCTTAGTTTCCTGGAGATTTCTGGAGCTGAGTCCTTGTTGGCAACTGACCAATAAATCCTCCTGAAACCAAATATTTGTCCTGGGGTCTTCTCATTCTGTGAATGTCATACCAAAGGTACCCAGGGGCTGGGGGTAGAGGGGTGGAAGTGTCTCCAGTTACTACTATGACACTGCCTTCCTTGGATCGGGGCTTTGGGGGCCAGCTAGCTGCCTTGTGCCATCCCCCTACACTCCAAAGGCAGCACCCTTTCCTCTCTCCATACAGAGCAGAGATGATGCCCTGGCCCTGTATAGGCAGCCATCCGAGGCTCAGTGGACTCTCCGTGACCCCTAAAGTTGCAGGTTATGCACTGGAAAGTCCTTGTCAGGACTGAGCTTTGCTATTCACCTCTCACACTAAACATAGCCCAGGGACAAGCTGCCTCAGTTTCTCATAGAGATCTGAGATGTCCTGGTTGCTTCACATGTTCCACCCACTTCTGGAGGAGGTGCTAGCGGGTCATGGGTCATACTCACCCAGCTCTGCCTGGAGTTTCTCTGGAAAAAGAACAAGATAAGAATAAGGAATCTGACCTAAAGGAAAGAAAACTCTACATTTTATAAAAGAACACAATTTATGTTTTAAAAATATGAGAGTGAAAACAGAAAAATAGTGATTCCCATGGATCATCTGTTGATCCAGATCTTCTTCTCTTTATTTCTGCACAACAAAAATGCTGTCAGTTCTATCAGTCAATACTTCTGTTGGTTTCTGCTTGTGTTTAAGTATCAGTTGAAAAAGGACACTTACTCTTTTTTATAAATGTATGGAAAAAATATTAGGGTGTATGAACATAAACAAGTATCACTTGTAATTCCAAATGAGATTACATATTACTTTCTTCTGACATTAACATATGTTTACTTTTAACTTTTTAATGTATCCATTTATACAAGTAACAATATATCCAAACATAGAGTGTCCCCAAAAGTCCACTAGTAAGTTATTTAGAGTTGATGATTTTTACATGATTAGAAATGCCTATTTGTAGACAGGCAGATGTAATCTTTGCCATTGAATAGCATACCATAAGAAAATTTTAGCCCCTAAAATTATTAAAACATGCTTTTCATAAATGCTATAATTTTTAGTAAGACAAAAATTTAACACTTCCCTATCATATTGGGTCTTTTTGGTTATTTGCTGCTACTTATAAATAAGACTATAATTTAGATGGTATTACATGGAAAAATTCTGTCCATTTTTGATTATCATCACGGATAGATTCCTAGAAGTAATTGGCATAACACAGCACAGGAAAACATTTCAGTTGAAAAACTATATTTTTACATTTACAATGTGATGAATTCCTACGAGTAAAAACAAAATCAATGCAGAAAGAAGAAAAGGTAGAACTTGAAAATTACTGAGGTACCATTATTAGCCATTCAATCGAAAGGTAGTATATATATATTTCTAATCCCCGATGTTTTATAGATTTTAATATATATTATTAAATATTAGATATTTTTTCCTGATAAAACTATGAGCTCTTGCTGACCTGAGCACCTGCCCCAGAGGCAGAGCACTGACCTGGAAGGGTGACGGCTGTTTCCTTCCCCTCAGTGAGGATGGGGTTGTGGATGTAGCAGGTCACGGTCTCCACAGAGGCATTTCTGACCACAAGTGTATCCTCCACATAGAACAGGCCGTCATCATCAAGGACATGGTGCTCAGAGACTGTCAGCAGCTCTTCTCCCTGGATGTCTTCCCAGTAGACCTGGGGCTCTGGAAACCAGCCCTTCGCAGTGCACACGAGCTGGACGCCATCTTGCCCAGGCCCCTGCATGTGGATGGTTGGGGAGGACCCCACAGCTGCAGAGGAGAACACAGCCCTGAAGCCCTGAGGACTGGACCCTTGGACCAGGCTCACAGGGATGGGCAAGAGCGCAGGGTCTGGGAGCGGAAAGCACTCCAAGCTTTCCTTCCCATTGGAGTTCTGGGACAGTTTACTTGTTCCCCGTCTACATCTTTAAACTTTAGCCTCTGAGCATAGTTTTTTCTCACATCCAGACGGGGAAATAAGAGAGAAGGGAGAGAATACAATGATGTTTGTGTTTCTAGTGCTACAAAGAAAGATGTGTTTAATTTATTCATGAGTTCTTCTATGCCATGAACCCTACCTTTTCCTCTTAATATGGTTTTAATATTTCCTCTTAATGTTGTCTGTATCAGGCACCTTGTCTGGTATTTTGGGTGATGTCTGGAATCTAATTTAAACAAAATATTTCACATAAAATCAGAAATCCCTCCCATGGGGCTGTTCTCTCCATTTCTTTTGTGGGTGGCTGAGATCTTGGGATGTGGTATATTGTATGAGGGATTCGTGTACCTGGACATTTCATTCCACGGGGAGAACTTTCTGAGAAGTCCTAGTTTAAAACAATTTATATAATCACGACATTCTTTTTCTATTCAACACTATAACTCCCAAACCCAAAGGGGACTCTACATTCCCTAAGTGAGAATTCTGTCTCTATCACTTGCTGGGAAAAGAGGCCACCCGCTTGACCTGGGGCTGCAGAAAACTCTTGAGTTAATTTAAAATGTCTCTGCTAGTGAAGTGCCTCAGTATGTGCCCACTCCACCTACACCTCAGAAATAAATGGATGTTTTCGTTCATTTTGAATTACCTTGAACATGTGACAGTAATAATCACAGTCACGGGTGTTAAGAAAAAAGATGTTAGGAATGAAGGAGGCAGAATCAGCTGGACATGTTAACGTCACCAAAGAATTGTTCCCCTGGTCGAGTAAATGGGTTTGCCTGATTTTCTGTTTAGCATGTGAAGGAGTTATTCTTATCAGGAGCCATACAATAGTCTACTTTTCGCATTTTATTCTCCATGAGACAGACCCATCCTTCAGTTCTTTCCTTGTTCCCCACTCCTTCCTGCTTTGCTAATATAATAGCAATCTGCAGAACCTGGCCCTTCACAGCGGGTGCTCCCAAAAGCATCCAAAGGTTACTGGATCATTGAGCACAGCATATAGTAATCTCCATAAACATACAACATTCCTAATTTCTTCAGTTTCATCACTAATTTCTAACAAGGGGCCTTACACAAAGAAACAAAGTTACAGCTGGGTGCCTTGGTGCACACCTGTAGCCCCAGCAACCCAGCAGGCTGAGGCAGAGGATCGCAAGCTGGAAGCCTGAGGCAGCCTATGTAACTTAGTGAGATGTGGCCTTAAAATAAAAAATTAAAAAGGGGGCTGTTTTTGCAGCTCAGTGATAGAGCACTTGCAAAGTATGTGTGAGACCTTGGGTTCAACCATCCAATGGTGGAAAGAAAGAAAGACAGCGAGCAAGTGAGAGAAAGAAAGAGGGAGGGAAGAAAGAAAAAGAAGAGAGAAAGAAAAAAGAAAGAAAGAAAAAAGGAAGGAAGAAAGAAAGAAAAGAAAGAAAGGAAAAAGGAAGAAAGGAAAAAGAAAAAGAAAAGCTACCCATCGGAGTTGCTGTGTAGATGAGGCTGGCAGAGGACAATGGATTCCACTGGGACGGCCCGCTGGACCATCAGCCCGGCTCATCCACTCAGCAATCAACTTGCTCTTGCCCACTCGCCTTATGTGGCACAAATTTGTGCCCTGGCAAAATTGCTAATGACTCCATGCCATGGATTTCAAATAATTCTCAAGGATACTCAAAATTGTGCAAGTTAAATTTGGGAAAATACTTTTTAGGTGATCTTGTCTTGAAGATTCCTCAACCACCGCTTTCAAATGGCTCAAGGTAGAAGATTGGGGATTAGGAATCACCTTGCCTGTGAAAAGAATTCTTCCGCCTGCAGCAGTTCCCTTCTGGGCTGCATGCGTCTCCCTGGGAGAGCCTGCGTTTCTGCTGGGACTCACCGACTACCTGGAGCAGCAAGCTTGTCTCGCCACCACAGGCCCCCTCCTGGAAGCGGCACCAGTATTGCCCGTTGTCGGATGGGTGGATGTTGTGTATCCTCAGAGTTGCCCATCCCCCAGCAGTGTCGTCCTCGAGCCTCTCCATCCGGCCTCTGTGCTCCTCCACCCGAATCTCGCTCATCTCCGCTCCATCCTGGGCTTCCTCAGGCTCCGAGCGGTACCATCTCACCTGCATGTGCGCTCTAGGCCTCTTAGGCAGGAGCTGGCACGTAAGTAGGGCATCTTCCCCGACCTTGGCCAGGATAGGGCGGGCAGGACCAACCACTCTGAAGTCATCTACAGAACAGTGAGGAGGAACTAGAAACGCCCACCAGAGGACCAGGATGCTGGCTTTGGGGCGACCAACATACTGGAATGAAGACACCCGGATGAGGGAGGACAATATTTCAACACTGTAGAGAGATCCAGCATGATAATCTGCACATTTTCTCGTTAAAGGGAGAATGTGTAGACTCCAGATAAAAATACCTTGAAAATTTGAGCGTGAATGGGTACTGTTACCAGCTTTGTGGTTTGAGGGCAAATCTAATTGAGACATTGAGATTTGGAACCTTAAATTCTTCATCCTTAAGATATAAAAACCACCATCTTTGGGTTATTTTTAATTCTCAAATAAGTTAATATGTAAATTAATTTTTTAGTTGGGAACTTTATAATTGGTAGTGATTAACATCTTAGTCATTTTCCTAGAATTTAGGTAATGTACACTTCCATCAGCCTGCGGCGGAACCACTGTGGCAACTGATCCTGGCAGATCTCGGAAGCCAAGCAGGGTCCGGCCTGGTTAGTACTTGGATGGGAGACTGCCTGGGAACACCAGATACTGTAGGCTTGGGAAAAGGACCCAGCAACCCACTCCTCTCCAAAATATCAATCCACCATTGAAAACTCTATGAGTAGCAGAGAAGCACTAAATACTGTTTCGCTTGTTGTAGGTCAGGTTGCTACGAGTCAGAAACTGACTTGACAGCACCTAACAACAACAACAACAAAGCCTGTGGTGGCTTATGAGGTGTAGGTTCTGTTGTCATTCTCATCATAAGGATGAAGAAACTAAGGCATGACTTTTCAAAGTTGACAGCTGGAAGCAGAAAGCTCCTTTTGGAACGAAGGTCCTTTTGAGCTCAGGCCTGTGCATGCAGGCCAGATGAGCAGGACATCAAGGCACACAGGAAAGGAAGAAGGGGCCTTACCTGACTGCTTCATGGTCAGCAGGATCAAGAAGAAGGCAGCAATTGTACCAGGCAGGCTGTACCCTGGAAAGTCCACCATCCTCCCTGCACCAAACACAGGAGAAAGGCCGGCAGTAGCTAAGCAGGGCTGTGACACCCCCAGCATGTTCTGTGGTTTCCAGTGGCTATGCGATCTTCAGGGGGATCAGCGTCAACCCCTTCACGATCGAACAATGAAATGGACTGGCTCCCTTATCTGCAGTTATGACCCACTTCTGACCCCCTCCCTAAGGTGCTGCACTTTAAGCTACTCTGCAGGCCTGAAGAAAGCTTTGCGATTGAAACGAAAGGCACTCCTGAGCTAAGAGACAATAATATTAAAGGAGAAAAGGAAAGGAATGAAAAGGAAAGAGAAAAAGATAGGAAGGAAGGAAGAAAAGGAAGAAGGAAGGAAGGAAGGAAAGAAGGAAGGAAAAGCCTCTTTAGGTTTACCTGTGAGATTGCCAAAATTTATAGAGCAAGATTCAGATGTTTTTTCTCTCCTCCTCCTAGCCACACTTTGTGAGTTTGGGTTTCTTTGGGGGCTTTTATGTTGAAAGAAGGAAGGAAAACCTACAAATGACTGGAGGGAAAAAATATTCCCCAAATCACAGAAACTTTTGAAGAATGTTGTGGAATGCATCTTAATCTCTGGTGTGCAGGGATGGATTTGGGAGAATAATTGCATTGGGCTAGGATTCTCAATGTGGAACATGAAATTTGACGTTTTTTAAGGTTTTTCCCTTTGAAGACATTTGCAAAGTCTGGAGACATTTTTGGTTGTCAGAACTGGGGAGAGGGATCACAGAATGGGTTCAAGCCAGAGATGCTGCTAAACATCCTGTAGCACACAACACAGGGCCCGTACAAAGACCTGTCCAGCCCAGAGTCTCAATAATGCCAAGGAAAAAGTCCGGCGTGGACCATCTGCTGTTAGTATGTTGCAAATCTTTGACACCTGATTTGGAATACAAATAACTAGACTTAAATTGTGATGAAAACAATTTGCCGGGCGCGGTGCCTCATGCTTGTAATCCCAGCAACTGGGGAGGTGGACGCAGGAGGTAGGTTTGAGGTCAAAGCACTTGTGACGTCTGTGTGGGAGGCCCTGGGTTCAGTAGCCCCAGGACTGCAAACAAAAACAAAAACAAAAAACAAACAAAAAAGGTTTAATTATAAGATTTTGACATCTCTATTTTACCACTGAATGTACATCAAAGATCTTCTCAAACTACTGTTGATAGTAAATACGATAAACTCTGGGATCATAAAAAAATGTATGTTGTTGTTAGGTGCCATCTAGTCAGTGTCCTACTCATAGTGGTACTATTGTCAGTGCTTCTCTGCTATTCATAGGGTTTTCAATGGCTGATTGTTTTAGGGGAGTGGGCTGCCAGGTCCTTCTCCCAAGCCTATAGCACCTGTTGTTCCCAGGCGGTCTCCCATCCAAGTACTAACCAGGTCTGACCCTGCTTAGCTTCTGAGATCTGATGGGATCAGACACTGCAGTGCTACAGCTGCAGGCAAAAAATGTATATGCATCATCAAATTCTCAAAAAAAACCCTCAAAAACCCTCAAAAAAAACTCTTTCACTTAATTTTCTGCATAAAATACAAGTGTTAAGATGCAGTGGTCAGTGGTGGCTTGTGTTTAGGCCTTAGGTAACAATTCTGAATTCCAAGATCTATGCATACACCATTCAGATTCATGTCAAAGAAAGTAGCAAATTACTACATACCACAGTTCATTAGAATTTTTTCTCCAGGATGTTAGACCCTGAAAATAGCAAATAGTCACCACATTTGGATTGCTCAAAACTTTTAATTAACTGGTGAAAACAAATCAATTCATAAAGTTTGAATTTTATGTGTCTATATAAACTTTAGCCTGCAGCCGTAGCCCTGTGGAATCCGACCCCATCAGATCTCGGAAGCTAAGCAGGGTCCGGCCTGGTTAATACCTGAATGGGAGACCACCGGGAACACCAGGTGCTGCAGGCTTGGGAGAAGGACCTGGCAACCCCCTCCCAAAAATCAATCTGCCATTGAAAACCCTATGAACAGCAGAGAAGTGCTGACAATAGTGTTTCCCCTGTTGTACAGAGGGTCGCTATGAGTCGGATATCAACTCGACGGCACCTAATAACAAAAACAACAACATATAAACTTTAGCCTGCAGCCGTAGCCCTGTGGCATCTGATCCCATCAGATCTCAGAAGCTAAGCAGGGTCAGGCCTGGTTAGTACTTGGATGGGAGACCACCTGGGAACACCAGGGACTGTAGGCTTGGGAGAAGGACCTGGCAACCCACTCCCAAAAAATAATCTGCCATTGAAAACCCTATGAGTAGCAGAAAAGCACTGACAATAGTGTTTCGCCTGTTGCACACAGGGTCGTTATGAGTTGGATACCGAGTTGATGGCACCTAACAACAACATATAAACTTTAAAGTTTTATTGTATGTTAAAATAATGCATTTTTACAGAGAAGGCAAAATAAAGATTCTTGTAGCAGGGTGACTTTGTTTCTACTTTTGCGACCTTGGGCATGTCACTTAAGGATCTTGAACCTCTACTCTCTCCTCTCTGAGGGAGATGATCAATCTTAACATTTTCCCATGTGTCAGGCAAGGAAATTGTGGCTTAAAAACTCAAACCTAACATTGCACATCACAAAGGAGTACCATGATTCTGGTTGTTTGATTTTAATCTAGGGTCCAGCCTGCTTTGCAGGAACACTGTGAGGATCAAATAGATTATGATGACCCTTTAAAAAATGTGCAGTGGGAGATCAGTGTGAAACATAAGTGAGAGGAATTATAATGGGCGACAGAGTTTCCCACCAGGACGTGACGCTGTGTCCCACTTCCTCATCTTGGTCAATTTCCCCAAATTCCCACAGCCACCCTTCACCAGGGACTCCCCCAGCCACTCACCTGCCTCCCTCTCTCCTTTGGGGCGAAATCAGGGAGTGCTGGGTCTTCTCCTCACCTGGTCTCAGGTGTATCCTTCATCCACAGAGCAGGTGTCAGAAGACAAATCAGAGCCCTGGGGTGCGCTGGTTGGAGACAGAACTGTGGGAAAGTCAAGGAAGGTGGAGGCAGCTCCCGGTCCCCTGGGGCCGTGGGTGAAGGGAGGCTCACTGCTGCCAAACTGGAGGCAGAGGTGAATCCCTGAGCCTCGCTCTGGAAAGAAGGCTCCAATCCAACGAGCACATTCACCTCCTACCAGGTGAGCACATTCACCTCCTACGCTCAAAAGCGAAACTCAGACAAGTGGACTTTGATTGGGTTCTGTTCCTTGGACCTGCAGGCACAGCTGTGACACTGGAACTCCTCAGCCTTCCCAGATAGCCAGGGACTTGGGCCAGGTCCCCGTCCCACACCCTGTCTGTGCCACCTGCCGTCCCACGCCCTGTCTGTGCCACCTGCAGCGAGGTCCTCCTGCAGACCTGCCATCTGTCAGCATGTCAGATACCCCAAAATTAGGGCCACATTTCCTCCAGAACCCAGGGGGGCTGTAGGTGTGGAACGAAGGCTGCCCATCAAGTACCCCACCCCTCATCCTACTGACTAGAGAGAGGAAGGTCCCCTGGGGGCTGCTTCATTGCTCCCTCTACTTTGGCTCTTTATCTCCCTTTGCTGGATAATAAAGGATTTAATTACTCTCAGACACTTACCTGAGAAAGGTGACAAGCTTCTCAACATTCTGCTTGAGACAGAGGGTGATGCCCAGCAGGGGTCGCAGTCTCCTTTGCTAGGTGGTCTTCTTGCAGCCAGACTTCCCTTGGCATTCACCTCAAGTCGGTTTTGCTCAAATGTGAGGGGTGTGCAGATACATCCTCAGGGGCTCAAGAGCCCTCCAGAAAAATGTTTACCTGGATTTGAGATTTTTCAGTTCAATGGGATAGCCTAAGCGTATGCAGCACTATGGTTAGGCTGGAGTTCATTTTTCCTGAAGTTTCTTTCCCTCCCTTGCTGTGATCAGCCCCCTATTTAGGTCACCTGAGGATATGTTTTCAATGTGAGGATTGAAATCCTCCCTCCTAGGGTCTCCATGAGGACCTCCTTCATGGTGGAAGATGAGGGGCTTGCAGAGGAGAGAGAAAGAAGCATTGGTGAGGGTGTGGAGGTCTCTTCTCCCTGTTCTCCCTCACTTAGAGTATTGGGGTCTGCTCTGCCCTTGGCCCCTGGCTCTCCAGATGGCAGTGGTGCCTGCAGACCCACCTCCTGCAGCGCCCTGAATAGAAGCTGCAAGGGGAATGTTCCCTGAGGTGGGAGGAGGTGGGCCCTGAAATACTCAAATGTTAGAAAGAAATTGCTGCCTGAAACGCTGGCATCACGAGCGTGGCATCAGTCGGTGCAGTGGTGCATGTCTGTAATCCTAGCAACTCAGGAAGCAGAGGCAGGAGGATCATGAGTGTGAGGCCAGAGGAGCCTGTGTAATTCAGTGAGACCCTATCTCAGAATAAAAAATAAAAATGGGGCTGGGAATGCAGCTCAGTGGTAGAGTGCTTGCAAAGCATGTCTGAGGCCCTGGGTCCAACTTCCTAGAACCAAAAATAAATAAATGAATGAATGAATGAATAAATAAATAAATAAATAAAGCAAGTGAGCAAGTACTGACCAGGGATGGGGCTGGGGTTTAACACGGTTGAGTGCTGCTCTGCACTCTCTGAGGACCCAGGTTCAATCTCCAGCACCACAAAAATGGGAGAAGGACATGGCAATCCATTCTCGAAGAAATCCTGAAATAATCAGCTACTGAAAACCCTATGTGGGTCGTTATGAGTCGGACTCAACTTGATGGCACCTAACGATAACAACAACAGTGACCAGGGAGCACAATGTGGCCATGACGCACAAAGAGAGCCAGAGCTGGAAATAGGAAGAAGACGTCCTTTGCCAATGCATCACCTCCTAACACATACCCTGGGCATGGGTGCTGGGTTGGGGGCCTGTTTTTAAATTAGTGTCCCGAAAGCTTCTGAGTTTATCAGGACATTGCCAGGTTAACACCTTTGCTATGACACAGCACAGGGCTTGACGTAAAAATTAGAACAATAAGAAGTCCAACAATTAATATTTCACCCCTCAATCTGTGGCGTGAAAGCAGACTACCCGTTGCACACCTCAGCCATGGGGACGAAGTACAGGGCTGGGGTTCTTCGGGAGTCTTTGCCACCATCTTTGAATTGTTGTTTATGGTCAGCCAGGTTGGTACCAAGGGACTGTTTAAAGAAGCTCTGTTTAAACACGCGTGCATCTTTCTTTGGAACCCATTCACACACCCTTTCTCAGAAGTCCACCAGTTTTGAAATAACAACTGGGTCCTAAATTATACTATGTCTTACAGATGGATGTCTGCAGCCCTAGCTCCCTGGCATCTGATCCTGCCTGATCTTGGAAGTTAAGCAGGGTCAGCCTGGTTAGTCCTTGAATGGAAGACCACCTGGGAATACCAAGTGCTGCAGGATAGGGAAAAGGACCTGGCAACCCATTCCCAAAACAATCCACCATTGAAAACCCTATGAATAGCAGAGGAACACTGACAATAGTGCTGGGCATGGCACAGTGTTGGGGAATGTTTCGTTCTGTTGTACATAGGGTCGCTATAAGTCGGACCCGACTTGACGGCACCTAAGAACAACAACATTATGGGTGGACATTTTATGTAGGAACATTGTTAGTATGCAGCAGAGGAAAGCAAGATGCAATTTTTTGCCATTCTGATTAGAGTCCACATCTGACAGAGGGAAGAAAAAGCTTACAGCACTTAAGCAACAGGACTGACAAGAATCCCAGAGAGTGCAGGAAGAACAGAAGGTGTCGTGAGACATGTGGCCACCAGAGGGCAGCAGAGACACGTTCACCAGCTTGGCCTCCAAGGGCTTTTCTTCTTGACTGGATTCATTTAGCGATGGTTCTCCTCCATACTGTGGTCATGTATGACCCCCATATATGGTTCCTTCAGCCAGTAGATGACAAAAGGAGCCTTAAACTTAGGATGCCTTATGTTTTAATTCTAAATATGATAAGAATTTGGACAAGCTTTACTTTAGATAAGCTTGATTTCCGGGGTCCCAATTTCCTTAGTTTAACATAGGGATGACGTGGGCTCTGCTCACATTATAGGGCAGGGAGAACATAGTCATGATACATGGTAGTAGATTACTGGAAGTGGAAGGGCTTGGAAAGAACGGAGTATAGAGCAAGAAAAGAGACAAGAAGTGAGAATAAGAAAACAGCATGGATCCAAGAGATGTCAGGAGTCTTCACCGTGAACATGTGGAAATTCAGATGACTTCATCAGCTTCTACTCTTGAGGACCTGGTGGAAAACTCTTTTGAGAGCTATCAGAGCAACTCACCAGAAAGATGATTTCTTTTGTGGAGTCCCAGGCAATAGAACTTAAAAAAATGTAGTGCCCTCTCAGGGAAGGGAAAGAAAAATCACAGTCCTTGGATCCTGGTGGCTTAGCAGCACAATGCCACAGTCCTCTTGGATTGTTTCCTGCCTGGAGGGGGAGAGGGTGACGTGTCCCTGAGACATCCACCCAAATGCTGGGTTGTGGGCCTGGTGTCCCAGAGAGCACTGAGGGGAGGGCTGATGTGCACAGGAAGTCGGTGGTCTTTCCTCTTGGCAAAGGATCCTCTTCCTTCTGTCCCTACTCTCCCACCACTTTTTATGCCCCAGAAACTGCACAGACAAGAAAATCTGTCTGTTATTGTTTGAAAGAAACATGGAGATCTGAATGATCATTTAAAATCGTATTTCCTTGATTTATTCCTCTTGAACATTTTTTGACACAGGGTAGGTGATATCCCACTTTGGGAAGGGGGACGATTCCCTCCCTTTAAGGTAATATTGGAGCCTGAAATGCTGAAATGCGGCCTGGCCATTGCAAGGTCGTTAAGGGGTAGAGCAGGTCTTGGGAGGGCGTGGATACAGGAGGACAGTGTAGCTGACTAAACAGGAGCAAGTCAACAACTTTGACCCCTGGAAGGTTGTACCCCAAAAAGTGGTGTGTTCCGATGCTCACATAGCCTGAGGGTGAGCTCAACCCTGGGGGGATAGAAATGAGTTACTCTCTCATGACTCTGCTAGAGGACCCTCTGTGACATCTTAGGGTTCTCTGAGACAGAGGCGATGTTGGAATAAACCATGAAGAAACAGCCCTGAGGGCTCCTTGGAGTGTGCATCGCCTCACCTTCCCCTTCCCCGCACAGCGTTACTTTGGCTTCGGCAGGAGACACACTGGACATGGAACTGGACTTCTCCTCTTGAGACCTCCATGGCTTGGGGCTATGGCAGTGTCCCTCCAAATACAAGACAGCACAGCACTGCCATCTGGCCAAAGCCCACGAAGAAAGACAATCAGCCACAAAGTGAGTTCCTGTGGACTGAACAGTCACTGAAGGAATGAAGACTGTGAGTCCTAAAGTTCCTTGGAGAAGGACTTCATGTTTGGGAGAGTGGCAGGTCAACGAAAAGAAAGAAAAACCTCAACTAGATGGATTGATACAGTGTCTGCAACAATGGGCTTAAATATAAGTAAGATTATGTGCCTGGTACAGGGTTGGGGAGTGTTTTGTTTTGCTGTACACAGAGTCGCTATGAGTCGGATCTGACTGCATGGCACCTAACAATAACAAAGTTCAAAAGAGCAGAGCAACTGTGAGTGGCCAAGAATTCTTACCAAGATCTAGCTTTCATGACAAAATCTCCCTATATCAGAGATTTTTTTTTTTTTTTTTTTTTTTTTTTTGGTACTGGAGGTTGAACCCAGGGCCTCATGCTTGCATGCTGTGCAAGTGCTGGACCACTGAGCTGATCCTCAGCCCACTTTTTAAAAACTTTTTGAGATAGGGTCTCGCTAAGTTACGCAGACTGCCTCTTGTCTCGAACCTGCAATCCTCCTGCCTCCACCTCCTGAGCCACTGGGATTACAGGGTGCACCACCATGCCCGGCTATATCAGAGATTTGTCACTTGGAGGGAGGGAGGGAAGGGCAAGCAGCAGAACTTCTTGGTGGTGATGGTTGAAACGCTCCAACAATTAGCTATGAGGCACCGAGGCAGTTCTCAGTTCCAGCAAACCCACAGTCTAAGCTGAAGAGCTCCTTCTACTGTTAGATCCATCAGTGTCTTTAGAACCCAGAAAGTGTCTGACAAACCAGTTCCTTGGGAATGGTGAATTTTTCAAATGTAAATATAAAACATTTAAAATTTACTTTTATAAAAAAAATTATGAGAGTATATCACAATAAGTATCATCCATTGTTTTTTGAAAGTGATAAAATTGCATGAAATTGATTTCACTGCAGGTGTTGGCCTGTAAGAATGAAGTTCCTGGGAAGAGATATAAACGTAGATAAAACCCACCAGCCGACTAGCAAACCAATGCACCTGCCACACTTGGGGATTTAGGAGGACCATGGTATGTGTGTTAATATTTTCACACTTCTCCCGCCAGGACCTCAGAGAATCTGCACTCACAGAACAAGTAGCTCATTTTTATTCCTGTAGACTTGAGCTAATCCAGGCTTGCCTGCAGCCCTACCATGGTGGCTTCTGATCCTGTCAGATCTCGGAAGCTAAGCAGGATGGGGCCTGGTTAGTACTCGGATGGGAGACCGTCTGGGAACACCACGTGCTGTAGGCTTGGGAGAAGGAACTGACAACCCACTCCTGAAAATCAATCAGCCATTGAAAACCCTATGAATAGCAGAGAAGCACTGACAATAGTGTTTCGCCTGATGTACGTAGGGTCGTTATGAGTCAGACACCGACTCCACAGCCCCTAACAACAACAACAAACCCAGGCTATTTATACCTTGGAACACAGCATCCTGTGGGATGAAAACTTCCTGGAGCACAGAGTTCTTTCTTTGCCTGTTTAGTAGGCTCACCTGTCCTCCTGCACCCACAGTACCACCTGGGATCTATTCCTCTTTCTGGCCCCGAAACAGCTAGCCCAAACCCAGCATTTCAGATAACCCAGTATAACCCAGTATTATCTGTAAGGGAAACAATCATTCCTCTCTCCAAAAGTTGACTAACTGCCAGCCTATGTCAGAAAAAGACATTTGCAAGAAGAACAAATCTAAGACATAGGCTTTTCAGCAATCATACAGAGATATTCAAGCACCTCTCACACTGGCAATAAGCGGAAACTCCTGAATGTTGAGATAAAAAGTTTAAGTACAAAAGCACGCTGGTCTACTAGCCTCCTGCATTGGCACCTAAGTACCTGCCATACTTACTTGGGTTTTTCTCTGGGCTTTCTTGATGACCCTGATGGCTGGACCTCTATGAAGGGCATCTCTTCGCAAGCTGAAAGCTGCAGTTCCACATATGACCAGTAGATGGCAGATTTGTCCAAGAACGTGCACTAAGGTTGCAAGAAGGTGGAGACTTTCAGACAGGAGGAAGGGCTGAGAGTTGTGCTCAACAGGGCACACACCTTAACTTCCAATCTCTTCTCAAATTGTGTTTCCATAGTTCGTGGCAAACTCAGTTCAAACCCAGTGAAATTTAGGGAGATCTTATCTCAAAAAAACAAAAAAACAAACCACAAACAAACAAAAAAATGTGGGGCCCAGCCCACTGGTAGAGCATTTGCAAAGTATGTGGAAGGCCCTGGGTTCTGAAAAGAGGAAGAAAGAAAAAAAGAAGAAAGAAAGAAAAATAAGGGAAAAAAGGAAGGAAGGAAGAAAAACAAAAAAAGAAAGAAAGAAACGAACAGGGATCATGATCAATGGATTAACATTTCCAAACACTGCTGCATAGAACCAGAGAAATGGTGTCTGGAAGGACTGCTGTCTGGTGACCATATTGTCTGAACACAAAACTCCAGTCCCTAAATTCCATCCTGATTCAAAGAAAAGATCCGTATAGAAATCCAGCTACTTTCCTCTGAAATAAATTCTACAATTCCAAACGCTTGTGTGTTTTATATGGCACATGCTGACACATGTTCAAGAGTAGATGTCTTTTAGCTGGGCGTGGTGGCACACACCTGTAATCCCAGCACTCCAGAGGCTGAGGCGGGAGAATTGAGAGCTTGAGGCTAGCCTGAGCTGCGCAGCAAGACTGTCTCAGAGAAGACAAAACAAAACAAAAGGAACTGCGCTTAGTTACTTAGAAGTAACTGGCGCTGTGATGTTGAGTAATCTAACAGAGTACAGAACTACTTGATGACCTAAATATCAATTTTACTCTTGGGAGAAAGAGCAGGCCATGTATAAGACATTGAAAGAAACTCAGATTTATTCCTTAACAGAGAGAACCCTATGTAATGCTTAATCTAACAAAAATCATGTTATATATATGGCTACTGATCTCCATTATCCTGTAAGAAAATTGGAATAAGAAAGGTAGGCTAGATACAACAACACGGGGGGAGAAAAGGGAATACAACTCCAAAATGCATACTTTTTTTTTATTATATATTAATCAAAAGGTCTGGTGAACTATGTAAGTTGATAAAAGAGTAGCCAAAAGTGATGTAATAGTTGCATACTGGAAATTGCATAAGCCTTATTACTCTGCAACTCCAAACATTTGTAAATAAAGGGGATATGTGTATATATATGTTGTTGTTGTTAGGTGCCCTTGAGTGGGTGTCTGCCTCATAGCGACCCTATGTGCAGCAGGTGAAATACTATTGTCAGTGCTTCTCTGCTATTCATAGGCTTTTCAATGGTGGATTGATTTTTGGGAGGGGGTTGCCAGGTCCTTCTCCCAAGCCTACAGCACCTGGAGTTCCCAGGCGGTCTCCCATCCAAAGACTAACCAGGCCTGACCCTGCTTAGCTTCTGAGATCTGATGCCACAGTGCTATAGCTGCAGGCATATATATATATATATATATATATATATATATATATATGCATTACATTGCTAGTTCCACATTCATTTCCTTCACTGTATTATAATTATGTGGCTATACCTAGAGGCAATGATGGCTATTTGTCCTTCTCCATTTAATGCTTGTTATAGTTTAGCTTTGTTTTAATGTACTTGTTTTCCCTCAATTTCAACTAAGGGGCCACTAACCCTGATATCTTTCTTGGACTTATGATACCATTTCTTACCTCTTTTGCAAAATTCACAAATGAAATAATGTGAGAAACAAGTTTCTATTACTCTTCACTTTAGTCTTCACTGACTAAAGGATGGGCAGAGTATAGGATGGAGCAGGTTTGTGATATCCTGGAGTAGATCAGCTCTTCCCTTTGAATTTTGCCCTCCATTCCCCAAACTATGTGGGAAAGGAATTAACTTACTTGCCTGGAATCCAATGAAACTCTTTTCTAAGGGAAGTGGAAGTTTCAGTGGAGCTGGTTTCTTATCTTACCCAGGAATCCAGGAAGCCACGTGGATGGATGGGTTGGGGGATCCTGGGTAAGGTGAGTGCATTGGGAGTCTACGGCGACAGAGGATGTGTCAGAGTTCCCTACACACCAGACACAGGCCATGAGGAAATCTGAAGAGTCTACGAAAGAGAAAGGCACAAGAGAAAGGCTTTGGCCCAGAAAATGCAAATGTGTCATTTTCAGGAGGTCATCTCCTACTTTTTTCTCTCCCTCCCTCTCTCTGAACACATGCCAGACAGGCCAGAACCTCAAAGAGCTGTTAGGATGTGGAGAGGAAGGAAAAACAAACTCATTTTTGCCTGAAAACAAAACAAAACAAAACTTCCAACAGGAGACATAAAGTTTTATTTTAAATCGTTAGGATTTTTTATTACTACACAGTACTGAATAATTTAAGTGCTGAATTAAGGTATCCTTGTACAATTTAAGGAAGTTATGGGCTGAGGTTTAGCTCAGTTGGTAGAGTACTGCACTGCCCTCTCTGAGGCCCTAGGTTCGATCCCAAGCACCACAAAAATGGGAGAAAGATTTGGTAGCCCACTCCTGAAACAATCCCAAAACAATCAGCCATGGAAAACCCTGTGAGTAGCAGAGGAGCACTGCCATAGTTCCAGGCATGGCACAATATCAGGGAATATTTCCTTCTGTTGTACATCTAGTTGCTATAAGTTGACCTGACTTGATGGCAACTAACAACAACAAGGAAGGTATCTGATAGTCTGTTAATTAAAATTGAACAAATAATTCATGTGGTATGCTTCATTCCAACCCACTAGAAGGGAATAGCTCGTTTAATGAGAATTTATAAAGGGACAAAAGCAGACACTTGAGTTTCAGTTTGATAAAAATTTTCATTTAGCTCTTACCCAGCCTAGCAGTCACATTTGTATACTTCAGACATTTTAAAAAACAAAACCCCTGCAATTTATATATACAAATATGATATAGTAGTATTTAAAGCATTAGTTGTTGTTGTTAGGGGCTGTGGAGTCGGTGTCCGACTCATAGCAATCCTACGTACAGCAGGCGAAACACTATTGTCAGTGCTTCTCTGCTATTCATAGGGTTTTCAATGGCTGATTGATTTTCAGGAGTGGGTTGCTGGGTCCTTTTCCCAAGCCTACAGCACCTGGTGTTCCCAGACAGTCTCCCATCTGAGTACTAACCAGACCCCACCCTGCTTAGTTTCTGAGATCTGATGGCATCAGATGCCACAGGGCTACAGCTGCAGGCAAAAGCCTTAGTAAATTTAAATTATGTAAATTAGATTGGGGCTGAGATTTAGCTCAGTTAGTAGAGCACTGCGCTGCAGTCTCTGAGGTCCCGAGTTCAATTCCCAGCACCACAAAAATGGGAGAAGGACCCGGCAATCCACTCCCAGGCAATCCCGAAACAGTCAGCCATTGAAAACCCTATGAGGGTCGCTATGAGTCGGTTACAGACTCGACGGCACCTAACAACAACAACAACAACAACAACAACAACAACAACAAATTAGATTGATAAGAAATGGAGAGTTTTCCAGCTCTTTCTCCAACATACATATACATGTGTGTGACATGCATCTGAATTCTTTAAAGCCTTTCGGGCCTTGATGAGGTTCCACTGTTTAGACCTCATAAAATAAAGCATCGTATTAAAGGATACAGTTTCTAGACTCAATAAGAAAGTTGCTTAAAATCATTCCCTTTTTCTGGGAGAGTGGCCCAAAGAGTGTTCACAGGTGGTAGCATGCACTCTTCCAGAAAATGAAAATGATCTGGCATTGGAATATCTTATACGCTAATTATCTATGCTAGCTTTGGAGTGGAAAGATAAAAAACATCTCTGAAAAGAAGTTGTAGGAATGTCTAAGGAACAGAGGAGGTGCTGGGTGAGTGAATCCCACTGGTTATTGGATACATGAAGGCTGATTTTGGAGGCAGCCACTCCTAGGCTTCTTCATTGATTTTTAAAATAAATCCTTTCTTCACTGTATCTCAGTTATAAGGTTTTAGGATGGACAAGAAAATCTAGAATTACAGAATAGTCTATTTAGGTGTACAAGTTATAGCAATGGGACCAGTGGGATATTTACAGCAGGGACATATTCTGAGATGTGGATTCAAAGTTTTTGAACATATACACATGTGTGAACACCTGTACACATGTGCGCACACACACACACACACACACACACACACACACACACACACAGAGCTGCAGTCCCTTATTTACAAAGACTACCCAAGTGAAGAGTTTTAATTTCACACCCTGGAGGTCTGTATAAAGAGAACTCAGGTCCTTAAAACATCAGGTTTTCAGGGTAGGAGGGCAGACAATGGACCAAAGGCTTGACCTGTTGTGCTCCCAGGTTGAAGAGGAGCCCAGTCACCATGGAACCCTTTGCTCACACATTAACCTGCCATCCTGGCACATTTGCTGCTATCAGCAGCTCCCAGTTTATGTTCCAGTGGAGGTTTATCTCAGCCCCTAGCTTCTGCTATGTCTTAGGAAGTAACACAGAGTAAGAAAAGTTCCATGTGTGGTGAGTTGGGAAAGGAACACCTACATAACACACCTCAGTGCCTGCTGGGAAGTCCTCAGTTGGGGAGGACGTCATGAGATCGACTGCAGGGGATGTGGCATGGGGAAGGGAGGTTAAAATGGGGGGGGGACTCAGAACTCAAACCAGAAAACCATAGGACATACTGAGAGCCCAGGTGTGATCTCAGGCCGGTGCAGAAGCGCTCTCATTCCCAGCCCTAACATATGACTCCAGAGGAACATGTCCTCTGGTTTTAGACTTGGCACTACGGGGAGAAGTGGAGTGAGATGTTGGAGAGAGAGAGGCAGATGATAGGTATTATTTCTCTATACATTGTACAGTTAGTGATTTTGATAAGATTCCCCTTTGCTTGTATGGTCTTGTTTGTATCTTGATGAATAGAAATAAAAATGTTATATTTCCCCAGCTCTCCTTGCTCCCCAAATTTCTGAACCTATGTTGTTCTAGTGCATCTCAGTACTAGGAGTTTTGGGAGGTGGCTGTTAGGCTGAAGCTGTGTCATGTGGTGGACACAAGAGTCTCAGAGGCACGGGTTTGCACAGAAGTAGATAGGAGTGGCGTCCTCAGCATACTTGCCACTCCCTGGGGGCTCTATAGTCACTGTGATATCACTAGGGGCTTCCCACAGGCTCCTGACATCTTCAGGGTAAGGGGTTGCCCTGACTTTTGTTCTTCCAGGCTTCCTAACAGTTTTGAGGTCTAATTTCTTATAATATACTTTATTCTACAGGGATTTCTGTTTCCTGACAGAACTCTGATTGGCACAGTGGCTCCTCACTGTTTAATGTCACCAAGAAGACATCATTCAGGTGCTTTTGGAAATCCCCTCAAACACACAGGAAGCTCGAGTTTGGAAGAACAGGAAACAATGAGCTGTGTCCAAATAGGAACTTGTCTCTCGTTGCAGAGAAGGGGAACTGAAAAATCTTTTCTAAAGTCTCTCAAATTTAGTCATCTCACGGGCTGAACCAATCAGTGGCTGAGGACTAAACAATATCATAAGTTGCTGAGCAACACCTTGGATTAAATGGGCTATTATGACATGTACACTGTCTTTAAATTTATTGTGTATTTATTAAGGATCTTTTAAGAACAAAGCCTTATGGCACTCAGTTAAAGGTAGAAAAATTATCCTACTTGATTGTGCCTCTTAATAAACTTAAATCATAGGACCACCTTTCCAGCACAAACTGGTCCTATAGGACTCTTGTCTGACCCATTCCCCTGCCTCCAGGAAAAGTATATCTGAACAATTTTAGGACAGAACTATGCTATGGGTCTTGTTTGAGTGACCTAGGACTTAATATCAGAGAATGTCAAAAGCCCTCGGACATGATAGGATAATCAGCAATATATAGGGTGCTTGCCCTCCAGATTTTTTTTTCATTGGTGTGGTACTGTGGGGTTGAATCCAGGGCCTTGCACATATTCTGCAAATTCTCAACTACTGGGTAGCTCCCCCAAACCATTATTTTTATTTTTATTTTGAGTCAGGGTCTTGCTAAGTTTTGCAAGCTGCCTCTGTCCTCAAACTTGCAATCCTCCTGCCTCTGCCTCCCAAATCTCTGGGATTACAGATGTGCAGCCCTATGCCCAGCTTCCCTCTTGATTTGTGAGGGTGGTTGCATGGCAGGTTAAGACTTCAGCACAACAGTGTGGAAAATCCACCCTATGCATATGAATCCCGGCTGATATCTAATGATGGATTCACCATGTGATGGGCCGCCTCACTGCCAGGTTGCTTTTCATGGGACCTGTCCTTTTTTGGGATCGCTGTCCTTTCTCTGTGTAGTTTAACACTTTCCTTTTTATTGCATGATATCTCCAGGAACAGGAGGTTCAGAACCTCTTAACTTTCAGCCTTCTTGATGGAGAACATCAAACTACACCCTTTGGTTCAGAACTTGAATGCTTCTAATACAGGAGAAGAGATTTCATCATCTGTTGGCCTGAGGGAAGGGGTGGGAAAGCCACCTTCCAGTGATTACCCTCAGTGTTCCCAGCAGAACCAGCTCTGCCTGGGTTACACCAATATTGACCTGAGAACCCAAAGGAGGTGTGTCAGATTGTCACTAGAGAATCTGTTGGGTCTGTGGCAGAAGTAGAAGGTACCCCCTTTACAGCCTGCTGATCACTCCCTGTGTCCCAAAGCTTTCCAGCTTGGGGAGGGTTGAAGCTTGGAGTTTATCTTCAAGTGTTCTCTTATTGTTGTCACTGTTGTTCTTGTTCTTAGGTGCTGTTGAGCCTAAAAATGAAACACTGCCTTGACACTGTGCCATGCCGGGCACTATTGTCAGTGCTTCTCTATTGTCAGTGTTATTCATAGGGTCTTCAATGGCAGATTGTTGTTTAAATATAGTGTACTGTAAATATAGCATGCCTGTAGCCATAGCACTGTGGCATCTGATCCCATCAGATCTCAGAAGCTAATCAGGGCCGGGCCTGGTTAGTACTTGGATGGGAGACCACCTGGGAACACCAGATACTGTAGGCTTGGGAGAAGGACCTGGCAAACCACTCCTAAAAATCAATCCACCATTGAAAACCCTATGAATAGCAGAGAAGCACTGACAAAGTGTTTCGCCTGTTGTACGTAGGGTCACTGTGAGTCAGACACTGACTTGATGGCACCTAATAACAACAACAAATGTAGCATAATGTGGAGATTCTGAGACCTTGGGCTGAGTGGGTCATCCTGGGGCCTACCACCCTAGAGGATAAGAAAAAGTATTAAGGAGGTTCTTAAGTAAAGCTCCAAAATTCAAGCCTTCTCCATGGCCTGACAATTTAATTTCTCTTTAGATGATTCATATTCCCTTTAAAAAAAATTCCCTTGCTATCATGGCCCAGAGGAATGATATGTTTAACTCTTACTTTAGGACGTTTCCATTTATTTTATTCTCACTAATGTGCTTTCTAGAACTTGGATCAGGACAGAAGAGTGTATGATTGACCAACATTCTCAAAAATTTGAATTTTTATTCTATTTGTTTCAGAACTTTACTTCTTGAATAAATGGAGATGTTTCTTCTTGAAGAAACTTACTTCTTGTAATAGCAAAAAGATGGGGCATCTGATATTAAAGAACTGTGTACATCTTATCCAGGGCCCTTTACAAAGGCCCTTCCCCTAGCAACAGATGTGTCATCACGAAAGATTTTTCCAATTGGCTGAAGAGCAATGATTTGACTTTTAATCCTCTTTTTCTTTTATTCTTGTCTATTCTGCATTACCATTCTGCCTGACTCCTCAGCTCTTCAGAACCCCATCAAAATACCCAAGAAGAAAATGACCACAAGCAGAACCCTGGTGTTAAGAGTTTTCTTCACGGCTGTCCTGATGAGCCCTCAGGAATCATGGGCCATCAAAGGTAGGTGCAAGAAAATCCAAACTAGGACAATAGACTAGGAAGCTTTGGAGAAATGAGCTGTGGGCATTTGTAAGATCATCTTTGGAGTGAAAGAATCGTAGGGGAGGTATTATGGTGGTCTAAACCTGAAAATATAAAAAGTTGTAGTTTGGAGGAGTTCTTCTCTCCTCAGAAATTGAAGTGAAATTTAGTTTATTGGCACAAAACTGAGTTGGATATTGATGAATATGACTGACTCAGTGTAAACCAAATTGGAAGTGTATGGGATAGCACTAACCAATTATATCTCTGAGCTTTAATTTTTATTTCTGGAACACTGGTAAAACAAAAAATTAGAAACCTCACATAATTTTGTTACAGCTAAATGAGAAAGAAATATAAGTTTTTAGAACTGTTCAAAGCTGAACACTTGTCAGTTAATTTTTGGCATGCAAATCCTGACAGCATAGTTTGAGCACAGACATTGTACTGAAGATCACAAGAAAGAGAAGTTGCCAGAAAGCAATAATCTACCCAAGGGAGGAGGAGGGCAGACAAGCTGACATGAATTTATTTTAATTTTTTATTTCCTGGGATAGTGACAGCAGCCCCCCCACCAATAGAAGTAGTTCTTACAAGATCTAGGGTTATTATTGTTGTTATTATTGGGTGCCTCTGAGTTGTGTCTGACTCATAGTGACCCAATGTACAACAGAACGAAACACTACCTGTCACTGTGCTATGCCTGGCACTATGTGAGTGTTTTTCTGCCATTCATAGGGGTTATGATGGCTGATTGTTTTGGGAGTGGGCTGCTGGGTCCTTCTCCCAAGCCTACAGCACTCAGTATTCCCAGGCAGTCTCCCACCCAAGGACTAATGAGGCCTGACCTTGCTTAGCTTCCAAGATAAGATAAGATTGAGCACAAGGGTGGTATGGCTGTAGACGGGTACTATTACTTAGTAACATTTTCAAGACCATAGAAAAACAAAGAAATGGAGAGTCTGACATTATTCTATGTCATCTTCAGAGCAAATATTTGTGCAGTTGTAACTATATATTGTGAAAAACGATTCTTTACCCAGAGTTACCCCTATAGGGGATTGCAGATAGAAAGGAAATAAGAAAAGCAGCAACCCAGCCCCCATACCCATGATGGCTGTTTTAGGTTTCTACTGCCCAGAAAGAGTCCTGTGCACGCGTGCTTACCTAGAAAGTTAGAGGTTCTTCCCTTCGGGGTTAAAAGGAGTGGAAAGGGGCAGCTAGAATATCTGTGTTTGTGCATACATGCAAATGCTAAAGAAATCCCTAGGTTTATCAACATCCAGTCAAACATTAAAATCCCTCCCCTTATCTCTGAAGACTAAGTAGAAAAGCACCATGCCTCCCATTCACACCCACCATGGGGACCACACACTCTTGAATTATAGCTTTTCTAAGTTGATTATTTCCTTGGTGTTGGTTATTTTCAGTGTCAGTCATAATAGCATATGTCCCACAGTGACAGTTGGAGATAAAAGTCAGATTTCCAAGGTCAACCAGATATGACTCTTTTCATAGAGGTATCCAGGGTATGGTTTGGAATCCAGGGAACTGGGGTCTCTGTAACACTACAAGGTTCTCACTCTTAAATTCCTGCATGCCTCAGGCCCCAGTATCCAGTGTGTGTGTGTGTGTGTGTATTTTTTTCCAGTACTAGAGAGTTAAACTCAGGGTCTCACGCATGCTTTGTATGCACTCTATCACTGGGCTGCGCCCCCAGTCCATTTTTTACTCTATTTTTATTTTGAGACAGGGTCTTGCTAAGTTACACAGGGTGCCTCTGGCCTCGAACTCGAGATCCTCCTGCCTCCACCTCCTGAGTCACTGAGATTACAGGCATGTGCCTCCACAACCAGCTCCAGTTATATTTTTCCTGAGTCTAGTCCTTGATTGTGGGAGAAGGATGTGGCAATCTACTCCAGAGGCAATCCCGAAAAAGTCAGCCATTGAAAACCCTCTGAGGGTCGATATGAGTTGGACACCACTCCATGGCACCTAACAGAAACAACAGTCTTTAAATACAAAGATGTTCCTGACCCTAAAGTGTGAACAGTGCTTGTTACAGGCCTGATGGTGTACTAAGAATTACCTTATTACAAACCCACCCTAGATTCAGGACCACAACAGAGCTATAACTGGAAAACCACACATAAGTAGGTAGAATGATGTGCTCTAGATTACTAAGTAAGGAACTTAGTAGGAATTCAAAATTTTTATTGGATTCCAGGGTTCAGAATCTAACCTCAAACAATGTTTCTCTCCTCTGAGAGTACAGGATTGGGAGAAACAGATTCTCTGGAGATCTGGCCTACAAGTATTTAATACCTGGGTAAAACAGGGAAAGAACATTTCTCTCTTAGTGGCTGCCACTGGATTTATATAAAGAAAATAATCTCTCAGTGAATAACATGGAGCCAATAAATAGCTGCACAAGGTTTCAGCTCTCACCTCCTTCTGTTCATCCTCTCTACCACTACCTCCCCACCCCCTTTCTTACCCCCGAGCTTTGCTCAGTTTGGATGTCCATCACCCAAAGATCTCTTTTCGCTCACCCCTACCCTCCATCCTTTGGCTCCTGGCCCCGTCTCTGTCCATCACCTCCTGCCCACATGCTTGTGGGTTCTTCTTCATCTCCCCTCCCGATTCCCTCCTAACTCTCCCTCCTGCCTTTTCAGAGGAACACAAGATCATCCAGGCGGAGTTCTATCTGTCCCCTGATGAAACAGGGGAGTTTATGTTTGATTTTGATGGTGATGAGATTTTCCACGTGGATTTGGACAAGAAGGAGACAGTCTGGCGGCTTAAAGAATTTGGACAGTTTGCCAGCTTTGAGGCTCAGGGTGCATTGGCCAATATAGCTGTGGACAGAGCCAACCTGGACATCATGATAAAGCGCTCCAATTACACTCCGGATGTCAATGGTACCTCTCTCTCTCTCTCTACTGCACTCCAGGACATGGAAATCATAGCTTTAAAATAGATGCTTCAGCAATTTGTGTTATGTTATTGTGACTTTCCTTTCCAGAGGCTTAACCCTGCCACAAGCAAACCCCAAATTCTCATGCCACTGATCTGAGAACTTTATATGTTTCTGTCTTCCCTGATTTGCTCAAGTCTTGTCTCTGTCATCCACAATCACTCACAAAGTCACTGCCCTGGGTCCTCACAGGAGGAGCCAGGAGTGAGGTGCTTGGATATCCTAGCACCTCCATATGAGCTCCCCAGGGTCAGACCAGAGCTAGGCATCAGAGAACGTGGCATTGAAGTCTCAGGGCACAATTTCTCTTCTCTTTTCTTTTCTTTGTTTTCCTTTTCTTTCATTGCTTTCTTGCTTTAGAAGGGTCATTAGATAGATTTGTCCCAAAGTCAGCGTGGGAGGAGGAGGCTCAAGCCTGAGGAATGAAGCTAATTTCTGTCTTGTATCCGCAGTACCTCCGGAGGTGACCGTCCTCTCCCACAGCCCTGTGGAACAGGGAGAGCCCAATGTCCTCATCTGCTTTGTCGACAAGTTCTCCCCTCCAGTGGTCAAAGTCACCTGGCTTCGAAATGGAAAACCTATCACCACCGGAGCCTCAGAAACAGACTTCCTTCCCAGGGAAGACCACCTGTTCCGGAAGTTCCACTATCTTGCCTTCCTGCCCTCCACCGAAGACGTCTATGACTGCAAAGTGGAGCACTGGGGCTTGGAAGAACCTCTTCTCAAGCACTGGGGTATGGAATGTCCTTCTGTCCTGTTTTAAGGTTTCCTCCTGTGATGCTGGGTCTGGACCATCAGAACTCAGAGTGTTTCACAACAGCTGCTACTATTGATAAGCCTGCATTCTCCCATTACCCAGCTTTCTCCATTCTTTAATCTACCATTCTCTTAATACATCATTCTGTCTTCTTTTTAGACAGTACTTGGGGGTTGAACCCAGGCTGTTGTGCATACTTTGCAAGTGCTCTACCAGCAGGCTGCACTCTCTGCACATTTTTTAATTTTTTAAATTTTGAGACAGAATCTCACTAAGTTACACAGGCTGCCTCTGGCCTTGAACTCTTGATCCTCTTGCTCCACCTCCCAAGTTTCTGTGATTCTAGGCATGTGCCCCTATACTCAACTCTTGTCTTCCTCTTCTTTAATGTGTTAATAACTTGACTACATTTCCTCCTAAACGCTATTCCCTACCACACTGATTACCATCTACTCTTTTATATTTTTCCCCAGAGCTGGAAGAGCGATCCCTCCTCCCAGAAACTAAAGAAAATGTGGTGTGTGCCCTGGGCCTGCTTGTGGGGCTGGTGGGCATCATCGCGGGGACTGTCTTCCTCATCAAGGGGGTGCACAAACGCAATGCTGCGGAACGTCGAGGGCCTCTGTGAGACACGGAAGTGGGTTTGGCATGGTCAGGGAAGACATATGGAGGGAGGGGGGTGGATCAGGAAAGGATGTGTGGTGTCTTTAAGAGAGGAAGGTGGGGAAAGCTGTGCTTCTTGATTTCTGTTTAGAACCAATCAGGCATTGGCACCATTGGGTATCCCAGAGCTTCAGTATCTGTCATCCATTTTAATACATGTACTCCCAGACCAAGCCATCAGTCTTGGAAATTATCTCCAGCTCTAGGACCATTACTTGTTAGAATATTGCATCTCAGGGGATTTAGGAGAATAAGCCTCAAGGTTTAGGCTCTTGTGGCTTATATCTCCTGAGGCAGCTCATCAGTTCAGAAGCATTTCCAGAACCTGGCTCCTTCGGTTGGGGTTAGGGTAGATTCATTGCACAAAAGGGAAACTTCTTAGAGGCCAATGCCTGTTGTTGACCTTCCAGTCTGGCAAATACTATTGGAAGTCCTAATAAAAAAGTAAGGTACGATTGCTCCTTCATACTTCCTTGCAAAGTGGGGTTTTCAGTTCCATCAGAAATGTTTTCGTATTTACTAGAAGTCAGATGAGAGTTTAAAGACTTTTCCAAAATGAAATGATTAGGAAGAAAGTGGAAGGAATCTGAAGGGAAGAATTCAAAATGTTCACCTTAAACTCCTTAATAACTATGTGTGTTTTACTGCAGATGATGGCCTTAGAAGATCAATGAAGACATTTCTGCTTAATAGCTTTCCAAAGCTGGCAATACTCCGTTTGTTCACCCCTGGCCAAAATAGACACCTTCAGCATTTTCAGCCCTAAACTTCAAGAGTGATGATGTGTTCCCCAGTCTCTCCATAACCTGAGCTCTAGCCGGGCTTTCCTGTTGATTGCCACCTCCTGTAGCTGTTTTCCATGTCTCCTCATTTTATTATCACCATGCAATTCCTCTGGGATAAATCCTGTCTCAGCTATGGAACTTTCTGAACATTGCATGCACTAATTTTTTGAGGTTTCTCCAAATTGGGATTTTTTTTTCTGTATACAATAAACTATTTTGATGGATTGTGGTGGAGTTTTCAGTGTCAGCCATTTCTTGGTGTGGAGTGAGAGGTGTCTGAGGAAAATGTGTGATCCTTCCATCCTGAAATATCTGGATGTTGAGTGTATAAGATCTAGACCTACTCACAGATGCCCGGGTTCATCAGTGCTTGGTATCATTTGGAGCATTACAGGCAATCCTGTTGGTGGGAAAATCCTAGAGCAAGGTTGGTTTGTTGGGAGATCTCTGCTCAACAATAGGTTCAGAATCCGTCTTTGGCTCTTGAGCCTCCAAGTCAATGACAGATCTGTATGTTCAGTAGACCAATCTCAAGTCACCAGGGTTTGCCCTTGGATAATGAATGAGTAAAGTAGATGGAGGAGAACAGGTGGGGGTAGAGTGGGGAGCAGAATGGGAAGAGGATCTACATACACTGCAGGATGCCAATGCTTATCAAAGTCACCCATCCCAGATTTAATGAGGAAAGAGATTGGCCACTGAAGATTGGCATAGCCGACTCTATTAGACATTGGTAAAAACATGAATTTCATTGCCAGGAGAAAAGTTTGACTTACTCTTAGAGTTTTTTTATATTTGGAGATGTACCCTTGAGTGGAAAGCCTGAGTAAGGGAGGGGGCAGGATGTGGCACTAAAATGAGAGGAGAGAATATTTGAAACACAGTGAGCTATCGTTTGTCTATGAAGTATGACAATATTTACTTTTGAAGTGGCTACCCGTATCCACCACAAGCCATAAAGATTAATTATTCATGATAATGTGGTAACTGGCAAATAAGTGCTGTTGAAATTAATTAAACTTGGGTTTCATCTTGACTCTATCACTTACTAGCTATGTATTCACTGGTATCTTACTTAATTTTGCCTAAGATTCTGCATGAAGACACTGATGTTAATTTTTACTACACAGCATCATTATACAAATTAGGAAAAATGCAAGCAAAATCATTAGGAACCATGGCTAGTGATAATATAAAAAAATCATAAATCCCATTGCTTTCCTCAAAACTTTTATAGCCTGATGCAAATCTAAGAGAAGCAAAGAAAATATATTCATAAAAGTACAAAGATTTACTAATAATATTTCTCTACCTATGGAAAGAGAAGTAAAGCACAACCTTAAGAATAGTGAAGATTGAATAAGTACAGTATTTCTTTTACTTTTGTACAAATTTTATTCTAAAATAAACAGATATACAGTGGAGAATACAATAAAACTTAGACAAATGTGGAATTTAAAAAGTAAATTCATTTTCTCTTGTATAACAAAACCATTTCTAGTAGGGTTTATTTATTTATTTATTTTTATTAGAAATTTTTAATGTACATCATAATGTGATTCATTTTGACATGCTTTTCATTGTGACAATTTTCATATATGCAATTTGATAAACATTATTCATATAGGTTACCCTTTACCCTCCCCTATGTTTCCCCCCTCCCCCCTTCCCTTCTAAGTTTCCCATCCAAGTCTTCTCTATCTTTTACTATGTAGTATTTTTCTATATGTCCTTAGGTTCCAT
>VMDO01017561.1:16331-44648 GCA_007922755.1 Pedetes capensis | reverse complement strand
CTCGGATTATTTGCTCAGCGTATAAATTGAAGAGATAGGGTGAAAGTATACAGCCCTGACACACACCTTTCTCAACTTTAAACCACTCAGTGTTTCCTTGTTCTATTCGAACAACTGCCTCCTGGTTCATGTACAGATTTCTCATGAGCACAATTAGGTGTTCTGGTATTCCCATTTTCCGAAGTGTTATCCATAATTTATTATGATCCACACAATCAAATGCCTTTGCATAGTCAATAAAACAGATAGACATCTTTATGATATTCTCTGCTTTTAGCTAATATCCACCTGACATCAGTAATGATGTCCCTGGTCCCCCACCCTCTTCTGAATCCTGCTTGATTTTCTGGTAATTCCCTGTCTATATACTGCTGTAGTCACTTCTGAATGATATTTAGTAGAATTTTGCTGGTGTGCGATATTAATGATATTGTCCAATAGTTGGCACATTCAGTTGGATCCCCTTTTTTGGGAATAGGCACAAATATGGATCTCTTCAAGTCAGTTGGTCAAGTAGCTGTCTTCCAAACCTGTTGGCACAAACATGTTAATACCTCCAGTGCTGCATCTGTTTGTTGAAACATCGCTATTGGTATCCAATCAATTCCTGCAGCCTTGTGTTTTGCCAGTTCTTTCAAGGCAGCTTCGACTTTGTCCTTCGACACCATTGGTTTCTCTTCATATGCAACCTCTTGGAATGGTTGGTCATCTACCAATTCTTTCTTGGTAAAATGACTCTGTGTATTCTTCCCATCTTCTTTTGATGTTTCCTGCATCATTTAATATTTTCTCTGTAGAATCTTTCAGTATGCCACTCCAGGTTTGAATTTTTTCTTCACTTCCTTAAGCTTGAGAAACACAGAGCATGTTCTTCCCTTTTGGTTTTCTGCCTCCAGCTCCTTGCACATGTCATTATAATATTTGCTTTTGTCTTCTCGAGCTGCCTTCTGAAATCTTCTGTTTAGTTCCTTAACTTCATCATGTCTTCCTTTTACTTTAGCTGCTAGATGTTCAAGGGCAAGTTCTACTTTCTCTTTTGACATGTAATTTGGTCTTTTCTTTTTTTCTTGTCTGTTTAAGAACTTTTTGCTTCCTTCTTGAATGATATCTTTTATGTCATGCCACAACTCTTCTGGTCTCCTATCATTTGTGTCTAATACATTAAACCTATTTTTGAGGTGGTCTCTGAACTCAGGTGGGATATACTCAAGGTCATACTGTGGCTCTCATATACTTGTTCTAATTTTCTTCAGCTTCAGTTTGAACTTTCATATGAGAAGTTGATGGTCTGATCCAGTCAGCACCTGGTCTTGTTTTGACATTTTGTATAGAGCTTTTCCATCGTCTCTTTCCACATATGTAGTCAATTTGATTTCTGTATGTCCCATCCGGTGAAGTCCATGTGTATAGTCTCCGTTTATGGTGTTGAAAAAATGTATTTGTAATGAAAAGGTCATTGGTCTGACAAAATTCTATCATGGGATCTCCAGCTTCGTTTCTGTCACCAAGACCATATTTTCCAACTACTGAGCCTTCTTCTTTGTTTCCAACCTTTGCATTCCAGTCACCAGTGGTTATCAGTATGTCTTGATTGCATGTTTGATCTATTTCAGGTTGCGGAAGCTGATAGAAGTCTTCCCTTTCTTCATTTGTGGCCTTAGTGGTAGGTGCATAAATTTGAATAATAGTCATATTAACTGGCTTTCCTTGTAGTTGTATGGGTATTATTCTATCATTGACAACATTGTATTTCATGACAGATCTTGAAATATCCTTTTTGATGATGAATGCAACCCCATTTCTCTTTAGTTTATCATTCCCAGCATAGTAGAGCATATGATTGTTTGATTCTAAATGGCCTATGCTCGTCCATTTTAGCTCATTGATGCCTAGAATGTTAATGTTTATGTGCTCCATTTCTCTTTTAACAATTTCTAATTTTCCTAGATTCATACTACGCACATTCCATGTTCCAATTATTAATGGATGTTTACAGTTGTTTCTCCTCATTTTGAGTAGTGACACATCAGCAAGTGGAGGTCCCTGGGGTTTTACTCCATTTCTGTCATCATGGTAGCCTCTACTTTGAGGACCAACTCTTCCCCAGTAGTCTTTTGAGTGCCTTCCAACCTGGGGGCCTCATTTTGTGGCACTATATCTGACAGTATTTCTTTGCTATTCATAGGGTTTTCAATGGCTAGTTGTTTCGTGAGTGGTTTGCCAGGTCCTACTCCCTAGTCTGTCTTAGTCTGGAAGCTCAGCTGAATACCTGCCAGCATGGGTAACCTTGCTCATACATGAGGTACCAGTGGCAGAGCTCTCAGCCTCATTGCAACACACAAGCCCCCACAGTGCGGCAAACTGACAGATGTGTGGGGGCTTCTGCAATTAAATATGGCATTTTATGGTGTAAACTAAAGAAAAGGTTTTTGGGGACAAAAAGCAGAAATCTTTTCATCTCTCTTCTTACAAACTTTATATTTTTTATGTCATTATTTCTGCTTTACGCAGGTAGCCACAAAATAGTTAACATTAATATGACCATAGAATATAATCTCAATCATAATATCTTTCATTTAAGCATAGACTACATGTTGCTTTTCCACCACCTGTTTACTTAGGATGTTTTACAATTAAAAATAATAAATAGTTCTGAATAAATACTGATAAATAAAAATAGAATTGGAAAAGGGGACACAAGTCTCCCTATCATGTAAGCCAAAATAATTACAGTTTGTCTGCATCACATTTATCTCTATGGTTTTCTTCTCTTTATTTATAAGAAGGAACAAACTGTTAAGAAAAGTACATGTTGAAAGAAGCATCCAAGGTGGAATTGTGGCATTGGGTTCAACAATCACTGCATAATTCAACTTTGCCATCCATTGCTGTTTGTTGTTTTGCTATTGTATTGAGCAAAAACGTATTTGTATTGAAAGGAAAGGGTATAATATTAAAATGAAGGCAAGATATTTATATTTAAACTGATGGGATGCCACACAGAATTTTGTGGTTTGTGACTTAATCCAATGACGAAATTTGGAGTGGATGAAAAGTGTGGGATGCATAAAAGCATCTCACTGTTTGTGGAGGCACATGCCTGTAGGCCCAGCATTTGGGAGGCAAAGGTAAGAGGGCTGCAAGTTTGAGGCCAGCCACAACAACATCTGAATTTTATTGCAGTCTTATGTCTGTAGGGCTAATATTCTATATTTGTTGCATAAGGGCAGATTGGTTAGTGAGTTTTAGAAACAATGAACAACAGCAAGGTTGTAAGATAGGTCATTCTCAACTTCTTTATTTACAAATGAGGAAAGAAAAGTATAAAATTTTACATCATAATAAGAAATGTCGTCTCATCCATCTATTCTTTTAGCTAACAAATTTATCTGGATACATAGGACTTTATAAGGATACTCATCAAAACCTCAGCAATGTAATAGGGACGAAGAAAAAGGCTATGAAATATGTGAGAGACAAAATTGGCAAGATATAAAAATTAATTAAATGTGGCACATTTAGAAGAGAGTAAAGTCAAAAATAACTTCCTGACTTCTACTTTGCTTGAGTGGTAGTATCATTTTACACACAGAATATTAGAAAAAGAATCTATTTGAAAGAGAAGATGAAATTGATTTCAAACTTTCTAAGGTAGACTTGCCAATGGGAACTCCAGGTTGTGTTAAGCAGCAGGAATTTGAATAAATGTCTAAATCCATGTCCAAGCTTGAGGTGAAGACTTGGAAGTTATAAACGTTTGGATGATAGATGAAACCACAAGAGTAGATATCTCACAAACTGTGAAAATTGATGAGCAGTGGGCTGAGAACTCAACCCTGGAGAACACCTACCTTTAAATGTTCAAAGAAGAAAGAATACCATGAAGATGAAAGAGAAGATATTGCCAACTATATACTGAGAATAAAAAGCTAAGGTTAGGCAGAGTTTCAAGGAGAAAGAGACCAATCATCTTAAATGGCATAAAGAAATCCAGTAGGATGAAGACTGAAACATGATCATTTAATTTGATGATGAGCAGTGCCCAATGGTAACCTTATCAGCAAAGAAAATGATTAAGAAAGAGACTGCAGTGAACTTGAAATTGCTGTGTAGTGGATAAAGCAGAAGCAAGGTAGCAGCTTCCCCCTAGAGAAGTTTAAGGACACAGTGCCATACAACCAGCATTCTAGTAAAAGAGAGAAGAACTCAAACTTGTGGCAGTTTATGCAGTTGCTCAAGGCTGGGCAGAAGCCAGATCTCTCTGCCTTAAACTACAGTGCTAAGACTTTTAGATTGTTGTTGTTGTTAAGTATGTCAAGTTGATGTCTGACTCATAGCAACTCTACATACAATAGGTGAAACAGTAATATTAGTGCTTCTCTGCTATTCATAGGGCTTTAAATGGCTGATTGTTTTTTCAGGGGGAAGTGGGTTGCAAGGTCCTTTTCCCAAGCCTACAGCACTTGGTGTTCCCAGGTAGTCTCCCATTCAAGTACTAACCAGGACTGACCCTGCTTAGCTTCTGAGATCTGATGGGATCTGATGACACAGTGGTACACTGCTGGCGAAGTCATTTTGATAGCTAACATTAACCAAAGTACCTCAAAAATAAGAGCAATTTCTTACTATTTTCCAATTTTCTTGAAAATACAGATGAGTTGCCAAGGGTAATTTACTAACATATATTAAACACACACAGAGAATAAGATTTAAAGAGGTACAATGTTTAGGTGATTTACTCTAATAGAAGCTGAATGAAGCACAACTAACTAAAAATAAATGACACCCTATAAATATAAACAAATTTGCAACTTTTAGGGAGTACTTAATGGAACTAAGTATTCTTGGTGAATAAAATTGAATGGATATGTGTTCACCCATCATCCTACAGTAACATAATTCTATCATGATCTTTTCCAGTAGTCACTGTGTTTAGCTCATATTTAAGTATGAGGTTAAAGAAACAAAACACTAAGATATACAAAGTTCCTGAAGGTTGTCAAGGGCTACAGAATCCTTAGGATAGGAAAAATCAATGAAAGAAAGACCCTAAGTGTCATAGCATGTTCTAGAAACATAGAAACACTTTCTGTCTCTAGCTTATAGGGAGTGGACAGAGATAAAGCTGGCCATGAAGGCAGGAACCAGATAATGAAGGGCTTTATATATCATGCTAAGGAGTCTGGACTTTATCCTGTGAGTTAGCAGAGAGCTATTAAAGACTTTTAAGTAAGGGATTATCATGATCAGATTTCTACTTTCTGGCAGCTTCAGTGTGGAGGAGAGCTGAAGGAGGACAGAGACTGGAGTCAGAGACCTGTTAGTAAGTTCCGTTTATCCTCTTTTTTCTCTCTGCTGCAAGATTCCTAGATACCAATGCTCCAGATTCATTCTTGGTAAGACCTTTCTTTCTCAGGGCTGTGTGCATTGGTCTGGGTTTTCATTCTCTGAAACACTGACCCTGTGTGCTCCTGTGCATCCACGCATGCAGGCACATGAGTGAGTACCTGCACCCCAACACACACAGGAGCATACACACATGGAGAATCATCAATTGTTATTATTTCTAGGCAGGAGCAATTCTTCCCACTATACCCGGATCACTCCAAAGTCATGTCAAGGTGCACAGGACACCAAATGTGAATAAAGGCTTCTTTGGCTGTGACAAAGGCATGGATGATACATGCTTTGTCAGGGTTAGGGATAGGGCCACATGGATGTATGAAAATTATGATCAAGGTGCTTTCATGAATTTAACATAAAATTTTTATATTTTACAATATGCTTACACTGTAATTCTTACAGAATGCAGGAAAAGATAAAAAGGCTTTGAAAAGACATTTAAAGAAAAGAATTGGAAAAAAAGAAGGCAGTAAAAATGGTTATACACACAATGGGCCATGTATAAGGCTGATCAAATGAAGAGTCTTATACTCTGATTGCCTGCGGCAGTACCACTGTGATGTCTAATCCCTTCAGATCTCAGGAGCTAAGCAGGATCGGGCCTGGTTAGTACTTGGATGGGAGACCACCTGGGAACATCTGGTGCTGTAGGCTTGGGAGAAGGACCCAGAAACCCATCCCAGAAAACAATCAGCCATTGAAAACCCTATGAATAGCAGAGAAGCATACTCCGATTACCACCAATGAGCCACAGAAGAGATGACTAAGAGAAACAGAAAATTCCTGCCCCCCTTAGAAAAAGAATATTATATATTATATATATATGTGTATATATATATATGTATATATCTATATATCTATCTATCTATATATATATATAGAGAGAGAGATAGATATAGATATATATCTTGTTGTTGTTGCACGATACAAGATATATCTATATAGATATGGGAGAAGGACCTGGCAATCCACTCCCAAGGCAGTCCGGAAACAGCCATTGCAAACCCTATGAGGGTCATTATGAGTCAGATACTGACTCGACGGCACCTAACAACAACAACATATAGATATAGATATAATATATATAGAAAAAGAATGAACATTAAATGCAATAACAAAATTTGAAAATGATTATTCAAAAGAAAACAAGTTTAAGGAGAGTAGTAGTATATGGTTTAAGGAGAGGAGTGGTATTTCTTGGTATATGGTTCTAATGGCACTGTGTCTCTAGGTAAATAATTGTAGGAGGACAACTAAATCACAGACAGTCCTTGTCAGTAGCTATCAGTCTTGGAAAGTAGAAAATTATACAGTCTATGTGGATTGCTAAATAGTATTATACTTAAAGCAAACTTCACTAACACCTTCATGGTCTTTAATGTTGGAAGTATTGCCCGTAGAACATTTTTTTATCCCCTGGAAAACAAAAAAGTATCTGTGGCTTTTTATCTTCCTCATGTTAAAATACAGGAGAGAGTGGTGATGATCTAATCTAAACAATAAAGTAGAAGGTGGAGTGCATCATTTCATATGCTATTAAATCACTAAAATATTCTTGAATGTTGCAGATTTACAATGTGATTGGTTACAATGGTGCAACTTTTATTGGGGAGGGAAATTGTTTGTATATACTTCTGCCGGTTTTAATGTTTGTGAAAATAATAGGGCTGCACTGAAAGTAATTGATATTGACAACTCCCTTTGCACTCCTGGGAGAAGGGACAGGGGCCATTTCTTACCCTGGTGATATTTGCAAGGTAGTGAGTAGGTGAGTAGGTTGACTGCACAGGGAAACATGAAATCACACCACAGAGCATCCAACA
Source organism: Pedetes capensis (assembly GCA_007922755.1). Lineage (NCBI taxonomy): Eukaryota > Metazoa > Chordata > Mammalia > Rodentia > Pedetidae > Pedetes > Pedetes capensis. The sequence goes on along the minus strand of VMDO01017561.1, from coordinate 37,422 downwards.
TTGAAGCTACTGGTGAGCATTGAGTTCAGTGGGCTGATGGAGACCAGATAGCAAGAGCAAACCAGATTATGAGGAGTGCTGGGATTTAAAGGTACGGGTTTCACTGCTCAAACACTGAAAGCTGGATCAGCTTCGGTTCATGGTGTCAGAGTCTGATAGCTATCCTGTTCACATAAGGTAGAGCACTAATCCTAATAGGAATTACTTCCAAAGAATTTATAAACTTAGTATTGCTTCTACCGTCTAACCTCAATAGCTGAGAGATGATGGGATAAGGTAGTAGGTTTTAGAGTGTCAGATCTTTGGGCCTGAAACATTTCTTCCTTCCCTCTTCTTGTAAGGCCAGGACACTTAGTCTTCCAAGTGTCTGGGTACTAATTAAATGCAGATTTACTATGCCAAAAATGTTTTGAATGTAAAAGATTAACAACAGAGAAAACCTTTGTGAACTGAGGGAATTGAGGCAGGAGAGGCTCCTCTTACTTGGCACAGTTTTCCGGGGGGAGGTGATCTCGAGGTTTTAGGAACATGAGCACTACACTTATTTTTTTAAAAGAGACACTTGGCTCTTGGAAAGAACGAACAAAACATTTCAGGAACTAAGGCAGCAGCCACCCAGGAAGGTTTGTTGTGATCCTGGGTGACAGATGAGTTGTAGGTGGACTGTCTGGGAAAATGAGGGCAAGATTAAGGCCATCCTGTTCTATGTACACCTCTTCTTGCCATGTGTCCTCTTGTTTTGTTTTAAAACTCACCATAAGGGGAATCCACTGACCATTTTGACCTTCCCTTCCATGTTTAGTATTTGGAGGAATAAATCAGGATTAGCACTGCCATTATGCTTCAGACATGATGTCTTTAAGACAAAGTAAGACCATTACTGGCAGCTTTAGCACTTGGGACAAGTTCTGCATTGCTAATTTGTAACAGTAAGAATTAATCAGTAGGAGAAACTTGATTTTCCTGCCTGCAACACCAGGATCCCAAAATATTTTGAGTATTACTCCTTCAATCAGCTGGGTGGTAGGAGGTGAGGAAAGAGACACAGATTTATATTTTGGTAACTTGCCAGCACTCAGATGTCAGCTAACCTTTTGAAAAGTAGAAAGATTTTTTTTTAAATGAAAGTATTTAGTGGTGGTCAGACTGATGAACAAATTTGGAGACACTGAGATAATGTAATAATGGTAACAATGTTATTTTTACAGCATTAGCAGAAAGAGGGAAAACTAGCAGCTGCCAAACACATTGGTCACATTGATCCCTAATAAATCCTGGGTGAGTCTGCCCAATATTAGTCATAGGATTTAAGCCTGTGAATCAGTTCGGACTTAAGATATATTACTCTTAGTTGGGAGGGTAAAAGAAAGTCTTCTGGCATATGGTTAAAGAAACTTAGTATATTTTCTTAATGTTTTGAAGAGTGGTACTAAGACAAGGTTGGTTTTTTTTTTTTTTTTCATGATTACCTTTTATTCCCAAAAGAAGATGGCAACTTCTTATCAGGGAAATACAAAGGAGGTGGGCCAAAGGAAACACAAAATTTTGTAAAGTCTTTCCTGGAGTTTTAGACAAGATAAAACATAAACACTATTTTGTACAATTTCCACATACAGTGAGTTCACATTTGCTGAAAACTTGACAAAGTTACCATATATCCAAAAAGGCACCTGTCTTTTCCTACCATGTTTAAAGCAATTAGCCCTCACAACTCTAGTAGCAGTAGATATTATTAATATCCTCATTTTTGGTAAAATGAGAAAGCTGCAGCTGCCTTTACTATGATCTAACAACTTAATACAGGTCAACAAGTCCATACAGCTGGTGAACCATGCAAGTGGGATTTCATATGAAACTTATAAGACTTCAGAGCTGAATGTGAAACTGACCTGGAGAAAATTACACTCTTTGGAGGTAGTGGACTTAAGGATCAAGAGCATAGGAGTAGAACTGGGACTGATTGAAGTTCTTCCACTTACCAGTTATGAAACAGAAATGATTGTTATTTTATGCTGTTGTTGTTGCTGCTAGATGTCCTCCAGTGGAGGGTGTGTCCAACTCATTAGTGACCACACATAGAACAGGTGAAACACTATTGTCAGTGCTTCTCTGCTATTCATAGGGTTTTCAATGGTTGTTTTTTTCAGAGTGGGTTGCCAGGTCCTTCTCCCAAGCCTGCAGCACCTGGTATTCCCAGTCGATCTCCCATCCAAGTACTAACCTGGCCTGACCCTGCTTAGCTTCTGAGATCTGAGGAGATTGGGTGCCAAAGTGATGTGGCCGCAGGTCCCAAAATTTTGGGCAGAACTGGAGATTGAATTCAAGACCTTGCACATGCTAGGCAAGCACTCTGCCACTGAGCCATGCCCAAATTCCGAAACTTTTATTTCTTTTTTTGCATTGCTGGGGAACTGAGACCAAGGCCTCTTACATGCTAGCTAGGCAAGTCCTTTACCACTGAGCTGCACACAGAGCTTTGTTAAAATTACACTATTTAACAGAGATACAATGTGGAGTGTACTTGTAATGGTTTGAATCTAAAATGTCCCCCAAAGATCACATGTTTGACTGTCTGATCCCAGCTAGTGGTGCTGTCCTAGAAGACTGTGGAACTTTGGGAGGTGGGATGTGGCTTTGCAGAAGTAGGTCACTGGGAGTGAGCCTTCGGAGGTTTCATCCATACCCCTCACTCCGGTAGCTCTCTCTACTTCCTGATCTCCATAATGAGGGGTTCTGCCACAAGTCCTGCTGCCATGCTGGTTCTGCCTTTATGGACTAAAATCCTCTGCACTGTGAGCCCCCAATAAATCATTCATCCCATAAGCTTGTTTCTGTCAGGTATTTTGCCAAAGAGATGTACACCTGACCAGCATAACATCTAACTACTTACAAAGGATAATTGTTTTTACTAAAGAACAATTACTCAAATATGCTTATTTGTTTTACTTACTCTTTGACCAGAAATTTCCAAACTTAGACCTTACTCTCAACTAGTAAGTAATCATTTCTTGGAAGAGACCTTAAAATATGAACTGTTATTTCTCATCTCTTGTTTGTCTTAGGATGCGAAGAGTTGAGGACATAATGCCTTCGGGCTTTTGGTACCTTCCCTCTACTTCTTATTAACCAATCATATAAATACTGTGCTAAATGTCACCTGTACCACTGCTCTTTAGACCATACTGCCAATTACAAACAGCTCTTTATTTTCTGTCTGATCTATAAAGATAAGTGATGTTGTACCACTCTGCCATTAACTTCAGTCTAGGTTCTCTTTGGTGCTGAATTACACTTGGTTCAAAACACACATTTAAGGGGAAGATTGCCTGAGGGTGTAGTTGTTGTTGTTGTTGTTGTTGTTGTTGTTGTTGTTGGGTTTTTTGGTTTGTGTTGAGATTGCTTTTTTTAAACAAATGATATGCTGAGACCTACCAATAAAGCCTCTGAAGAGCCCTTCACTTCCAACCATCTGTTGATCTTTTGAAAGTCAATTCAGAATTTACCTATACCAAAATTTTTCACAGACTAATCACACTTTATTTTGTACTCTTGGGACATTGTTTCCAGAATTTCAGCTGTGAGGCCATAAAAACATATGGCTCTTGATTACATGAAAAAAAATTGTTAATAACTGTAGTTTAGTATTTCTCTTCAACAACTCTATATTGTCTTTGGAAGCAGGAATTATGTTTGCCATATCTTAAACGTGGATGAAGGATACAAAAGACATGGAAGATATGGTCTCTGCTCTTAAGAAGCACTCAATCCAGCTGAAGAAAGATGCTAATCTATGACATTTCAGCAATGTTTGCCATGGAACCAGATGCAAATTATGATACTCTAGATATTTCATGAACACAACAGGTGAATAAGATACTAAGCTCAAGATTATCACAAGCTCCCTGAGGAGCCTCACTTCTCAGTTTTACAGGATGTTTGCTTTGTTTTCCGAACAAAGCAAGTCCCTGCAAATGTTTGGAGAAAATCAAAATTGACATTTTCTCTTATTCAACTTCTCTGTCTAGAAGTTCTCAAAGTCTGTTTTATCCTAGTATATGAACATATTTTGGTCTAGTCTAGTATTTTCAACTGTGACTTGTGATTTATAACTAGATCAGGAAATTTATTTATGGAGCATGACCACCAGTTTTAAAACATGAAATAAAATAGAAAATATTAGATGCAGTACACTTAATAAAAATGAGTTTATGGAAATTGTTGTTTTCTGTATATGTAGTAGACTACAGTATAAAATGTATTTCTGACTATGACTAATAGGCAAAAATAAGTTGGGAACAATGCATGTAGTCAACACCCAGAAAAGGAACAGATAATTTTATTAAGACTATAGAAAAACTCGATGTTCACAATATGTTTTTCCCTCTGAAGAGAATAATTTCATCTTGTGGTAATATTTTCCTTGCTAAGTTCAAACCTAATAATGGAAAAAAATGTATTACTCATTTTACTGACAAAACTGTGAAGAATCAGCTTAGATGTATAGCCACAGTGGGCTTCCTCCTATATTACACCATCAGGGGGATATTCCACCCAGTTATAAGGAGAACAAAATTGCTGCAGGTGTCCTCAGGTCATCACTGCTCTTAATATACTCATTATGTGATAGATTATAGACCAGGGGATCCAAAAGAAAAAGAACTCTGGAGCATCTCTGCACCCGAACTCAACCAGTAAGGTACTTCACACTTCCTCTTCAAAAGGGCAAAGTAAGTGAGAAAAATGGAGATGAAAGAGGGCAAGTGTTGAGCAGAGGCCTAGAGTGTTATTCTAGTGGAACTCCCCTATGGAAACATGAAGCCATGGAAGCATAAAGGTTACAAATTCACCTACACATAGTCTCTTCTTTCAATAGTATCATTTGAGATATCACTGCTTCCCCCAACTTAGCTTTTCTGTCTTAAGAGTTATATGGCCAACTGAGGTACATTGAGCCCATTGGAAGAAGCAGACAATACCTTATCAGTGAAGCTCTATCCTCACCACCTATAAACTACTCCTTCTTTGTGTACTTCATGGGACCTTTGTAGGGAATTAAACTTTAGTACTCACAAGATTTTGAATTGGGTCAGACCATGATATTAAATTGAGTTAATTCTAATGTCTTGATTATTTAAAAAAATCTATTTCCTGAACCATTTCCTATCTCCAAAGATGCTCAACTATATTGTAGAATGTAGCTCACCAGTGGCTGTGCCCTGAGGACAAATGGCAACAAGCAAAGTATTCCAAATAGCAGAACATTGTTATATCAAAATATTTAACTTTAATCATATCACTAGTATCAATTTCTATGAAGAAACTATCAAAAATTAAACTTCTAACCTCTTCTAAATAAGCCAGTGATCAAAAATTTCTGGTGAGTGAAAAGAAATTAAACCTAGCTTCTTAAGACCAAGAAAAATTTACTACATTCCACAAAATTATTCCTATAATAAAATTTTCTTATTCTATTCCTTCTTAGTCAAAGTCAGTTCACTCTGATATCTGAATAGAGTTGAGAGTTTCTTTGCTATTTGCAGCTTTGGTTACCTTCTAGGGGAATACATTTCCTACAGGACTCAAAATTTGGTTATTTTGACACCAGTGCTATCAATCAGGATTTGATCTGAAATCAGGAGCCAACTCAACTTAGTTTGATTAAAGAGATATTTATTGTATGGAATTGGAAGTTTATGCAATCACTTGAAGGGCCAAGGATGCTAAGACCAGATGGTCCCTTTCAAGAAATCTTGAAAAGTAGTACACACAGGGAGCCACAGTAGTAATTCTAGGTGCAGCCAGTTAGGCAATTCGCAGAAATAAATCCCAGAAGCCTTGGAAAGCTTCATGGTTTGAATCTAAAATGTCCCCCCAAATCCATATGCTTGAACATTTTGTGCCCAGTTGGTGGTGCTGTATGCACCTTTGGGAAGTGGGTTCTAGCTTGTGGAAGTAGCTCACTGCGGGTGGGTTTTTGGAGTTTACCCTGGACCTCCAATTCTGTTGGCTCTCTTCTCTTGATCCATCATGGTGTGAGGTCATTTTCTACCTGTGCTCTGGCATGCCTCCCACCAACATGGACTGATATCCTGTACTCATTAGCTCCCAATAAATCATTCCTTGCACACATTTGTTTTAGTCAGTCTTTCTGCCAGAGAGCTGACTAACACAGAAACCACCACTCTTGTATGGAACATCCTGATTCCACTGTTTCTCTTCTTCTCACTGTACGTGTATGCCTATCTCTGGCCAAAGCTAAGGATATGGAGATTATCTCGGCACTAGTTCTATACCCATGAAAGTTTGAAACACAAGCAAATTCCCAGGGCTTAAAGGCAGTTATTAAAGTAAAACATTTTTCCTAAAATCCAGTATAGTAACACTCCCTTACTTATCCATAGGAAATACATTCTAAAACCTCTAGTAGTTCCCGTAAATTGCAGGTAGTATCCAACCTCGTATATATCATGTTTTTTCCTATGTGGAGAAACATACATACCTATGACAAAGCTTAATGCCTAAATTAAGCATAAAAGGAGGTTAACAAAATAATAATAAAATTGAACAATTTTAATAATATGCTTTTATCGAAGTTATTTAAAACTTACAAATCATTCATTTATGGAACTTTCAAGTTAGTATTTTCGGACAACTGCTTATCACAGGTAATTAAAACCACCAAAAGTGAAATTGCAGAGAAGGAGAGACGACTACACATGTAGGCTGCAGCCGTGGCCATGGTTAGTACTTGGATGAGAGACCACCTAGGAACACCAGGTGCTGTAGGCTTGGGAGAAGGATCCAGCAACTCACTCCCAAAAAGCAATCAGCCACTGAAAACCCTATGAATAGCAGAGAAGCATTGACAATACTGTTTCTCCTGTTTTACGTAGGATCACTATGAGTCGGAAACCGACTTGATTGCACCTAACAACAATAAGAACTCTACATGTCCTTGGTAAAAATCGAGATCCTTGTGACAGTTCATGGAAAGAAACTTGATATTCAGTGAATCAGTTGCCAGTAAGTCTGTAATATACTGTGAAAGTTTTGGTTTGTAAACATAAAGTCACCTGAGAGAGTTCTCCTACTGAGAGCTAGATACAGATACTTATCACCATGAGAGGAACATGCTCCTAAGTATTCCCTCCTTTCTCAGGAAGTAGCATTTGTAATGTTGCTGCTTTGTTGCAAAATCTACAAATTTCCCAAGCCTTTCATGGGTTGTCTTCCCCATTATCTTTAAAATCTCATTTTGTGTTACCTTTTGACCTCTTTGCTTATGGATCCCAGTGCTAGATCCACTGTGTGTTCTGTCTAACTGCAGTCTTCATTCTATTTTTATGAGCTTTCATTTCTGGCTACTACTGACAGTGGAACTAAGGCCCATGGACTCTGCCTCCTAGATTTTGTTTGTTTTGTGCCACCTAGAGAATCACCTCTAGCAGATTATTGAATAAATCTGACTTTGGGGTTTAAGAATCTGTGTCCTTCAAGACAAGCTAGAGTACACACAGCTGCCATACACCCGTCCCAAGGGCTTGGTCTTTCCTCAGCTCTTTGGCTCTTCTGGTCTCAAATAACTAAAAAAAATTTCATGTTCAGAGAAATGTTTTCTTCCTCCATAACTTTTTCAGCAATAATCTTTTGTGTTCTCTTTATCCTCTGATTCACTTCAGGGATACTCAGCTGAATTTTTATAATTAAAAATATTTGAACATTTCCCTTACTTTTTATACCACCTAAATAACACCCCCTATTATGTGAAACTTTCACTTTTCTTTCCAGACATTTATCTTTCTAACATATTTCTTTAGATTTAGTCTTGTTCCACTTCCTCTCTGTGTTAGTTTTATGTCACATTGATCAAATACCTGAAAAAAAATTTAGGGTGGGGGAAGAATTTATTAGACTCACAGTTCCAGAGGTTTCAGTTCATTGTGGCAGGGAAGGTGTGACAGAACAGAGATGGTCATGTCATGGTGGCCAGGAAGCAGAAAGAGACAATGCCTGTGCCCTGGGCTGTCTGGGGCCTGGGATTTAACTCAGTTGGCACAGTGCTCTTCTGCAACTTTTTGGGGATCCACTTTCAATCCCTAGCACCACAAATATGGGAGAATGATGTGGCAGTCCCCTCCAGAAACAATCCCAAAACAATCGCCATTGAAAACCCTATAAGGGTTGCTATGAGTCAGACTTGACTCAGTGGCAACTAACAACAAAAACAGGCTTGCATCTTTTTTTCCACCTTGCCCCTCTAGGCCCCTCAGCCTGTAGGCTGGTACTACCCACATTCAGGGAAGATCTTCCTCCCTTAGTTTTTCCTCTCTAGAAATGCTTTTACATACTCACCTAGAGGTGTGCTTTGCTAACCTCCTAAATGCCTCTCAATCCAATGAAGTTGACAATCAACATTAACTATCATATCGTCTTACACAAAGCATGTATTTAATGAAGTCTGAGTTTACCAGAAGCACACAGTTCTCAAATCAATGTGTTTACTCTCTTGGCCTCATCTCTGCCTTGGGTAATCTCACACAGGAAGCAGTCTCTCATCAGATGTCTATCTAACTCTGCCTGGAACTCCAGTATAAGACAGATAGCAGCACCCCACAGTGCTCAAGAGCCCTGATTCTGTAGGTAGAACACATGGGTGGGAATTCTAGCCAATTTATTACTAAATATCCTTAGGCAAATCAGTTAAATTACTATGCCTCCAACTAGAAGATTGAACTATTGACAGTCCCTCCTTTGTGAGACCGTTATAAATATCAAGTAAGTTTACTTGTAAAATTCTGAGATAATTATATAATACACCCAGTAAGTATTATGTCCTCCCTTCCCTGTGTCTTCCCTTGGTCAAATATTTTGCAGATATTTTACCTCAAGAAGAGAGAATTCCGTCTACAATCACTGTAGGACCTCTAAATGCACTTATTTATGCTGAAAAAAAAATGTTATTCTAGACTCTTCTGTTATATATCTTTTATAAAAAGTCTAATTGAAAATTGACTCAAGCCTTATCAGGGTGAGTATTTTGTAGATTTTAGAACATGCCACTCTATGGTTTTCTGGATCCAGGGCTCCCTCTCTGAGAAGTACTTCAGTGAGCTTCTGGAGATCTCACAACCCTTCTTTTGGTATTTTTCTTTGAGCCCTAATCACCCTTTTGGATCAAGTCACAACTAAAATATTCTCTCTAGTCCTAACTATAAAGACAGCTAAACTTGGTTGCGTGACCTTTCTCTTTTCTTATTTGCTCAGCTTGACCTCAAAAATTTCTTTTGCCTACTTATATTGGCCAATTCACTTCCATAAGAGCTTGACCTTTACTCTCAGAAATTCTTTATCTTCCCTTAATTAACTAAACTTCCTTTATTTTTCTTTCACTCTGTCCATGATCATAGTCTGATAGTTTCGATAAAACCAATCTAATTCCTCCTTGTTAGGTGAACAAAGTTGGTTGCTGATGACAGAATATATCTAACAGAGACCTTTTAATTTTCTTTCTTAGGTTTTGGATTTGAATAAATTCCATTAGGTTGCTTCATGATCTCAAGCAAAAATAGCCTATCCCTTATTTAATAAAGAGTCCTCTATTGGGGGTTATTCATGAATGAAATCACTCCCACTTTCAGTCTGAATCTAGAGTTACTTGAAGTTGATGGGTAGGGGCACAGGTGTCTTGAGAAAAACCATATGCATAAATGCAGAGACCCCTTCCACAGTTTTCCCTTTTGGAATTAAATGCAGGTCAGAAAAAATATTGATTAGAATCCCTACTTATTCCTGCTTTAAAGCTCTGTTTCTTGAATAGAAGTTAACTGTTTTTGAAATTTAAGTCATGTCTTGAAGGTCTTAGTGGAAAAAAACCAACAAAAACAAACCAAAAAAACAATGAAAGCTAAAGTCACTCTTTATATGCAGGGTCTAAACAGGATGTGTGCAGTGATATCTGATAGAAGGACACTCTTTCTTAATGATCTTCCTTTTCTGGGCTTCACTTGGAATAATTGGTACCTCTGTGCAATTCATGGGCAGCAGCAATGACATGCACACTCAGGTCTTGACAGCCAGTTCAATGGGGTCTTTCCCACATAATACCCAACCATATCCCAGGAATGAAAGCCATATGTTGCTTCCTCAAAATGCCAAGAGACAGATCCAGGAGATTTGAGTCTACAAAGTATTTAATGCTTCAGTTTCCCAGGTGCACCACCACAATCAAAGATAACTACATGCTATGTTAATGCCAAGACATCTGACCTTGTGTCCATCTTTTCAGGTTAATAAGTGGTGCATCATGCCTTTCTTTTCTTAAAACAGTAAATAACACTATAGCCACAGGAAGCAGGTGAAGATTAAAGTATTAGCTCACATGCTGATAAAAGTTGAACTGGAGGCTATGTCTTAGACGTGCATTTTCTTAATTCTTCACTCTAGGTTTTGTACATAATCTCATAGTCAAAATGAGCTGGGCCATCACAAGACATCTCTGGAAGGGCCGCCTGACCTAAGACTTAGCAGAGCAGAGCAGGATGTAAACTTTCCATGGTAGGTGGCTTCACAAGGAGAACCTAGGATTACCTCCTGTCTTTTCCTAACTTGCCAGTCAGAAAATCCCAGAGTAAGTAAATTAGTGAAAGAGTAGGGAAAGGCCACAGATACCAGCCTGTTGGACATTCCCTCATGGGAACTCACAGGTCCATACTTTCAGACTCAGGTTTTAAGAATTTGTCTTAATATCAAAGGACCAAGAAGGTAGGCAAGAAATTGTTCAACAAATCCCAAGGTATTTGCTAACATTCATCCCTCATAATTAAAGGTAAATAATGTGAATAAGCCTGTAGTGGTACCACTATGGCATCCTACCCTGTCAGATCTTGGAAGCTAAGCAGGGTAGGGCCTGCTTATTACTTGGATGGGAGACTGCCTGGGAACACCATATACTGCAGGCTTAGGAGACGGACCCAGCAACCCACTCCCAAAAATCAATCTGCCATTGAAAACCCTATGAACAGCAGAGAAGCACTGACAATAGTGTTTCACCTGTTGTATGCAGGGTTGTTAAGAGTCTGATACCAACTCTATGGTACCTAACAACAGTGTGAATAAAGGCTAACTAGACATTTGTTCAACTTTGCAATGTTTGTAGTATGGAAGATAAATCACAATGACCACTTAGAGTTAATGTTTCTTCTTGTCCATCTGTAAGAGTTACCTTTATAAAGTGGAGAGTTTTGTATTTGGGATGGAAAAAATGTTCCATGACATTTTTAAGAACAGCTTTTCCAGCATAATTTAGTAAGGATTCAGTTCACACATATTTTTGAACATTTTCTTAAAAGTTCTTTGAAAACTGGAAGAAATTCTATAGAAATATGACATTTTTCTGTAAGTTTGGAGTTTTGTACAGTGGCTGTCCTCCAAAAACCCATACCTTATTTTCTAAAGGCAAATGTATGGGCAGATACAAAGTTTATAGAAAGCAACATTTGAGTGCTTTCTCTGCTTCTAAAGTTTTCACTGGCCTGATAGGAGATGGAATATCAGATATTAGGTGGTGAGTTGATAGTTATATAATTTTTTCCCTATTGTTAGAAAACAAACAAGAACCACTTCTTTTTGGCAATAATTAAGAAGCACCAATAATCTAAAATACACACCTTAGTTCATGTTTTCATTATTGTATTTTCCAATATCCAGGCTCTCCCTCTGCTATGTTCTTTCTTATGGAAAAGTATTAGTCTATGTAATTTTTCTGTGTATTATATGCATTTTTCCAATGACATCCAATGCATATATTTTTAGATCTGCAACTATTAGAGTTATACACAAGTTAATTTCCAAATATTTTCCACTAACATATGAGTGGTAGAATAACTTGCATATAACTGGTGTTTCCCTTTTTCCCTAGAGAAACTTCTCTCCATTAAGGCCATCACATGAGTTACTTGAATTTCTTGGTGATCTCAGATGCTAGTTGTGATTAATATCTGGTAAAGGTCTTCCCATACTATCTTTTTCAACATATTCATGGAAGAGTGTTTGAGAAAGTACATAAACATCCCTATGAAGTAAAAGTAGTTCCCAAAGCTACTATTGTCTAACTTTTTCTATAAACTTATGGTAAAACATCATGGCTTATTTCATTTGTGCCATATAATTATTTTTTAATAAATAAATTAAAATAACTTTAACCTGAAGATTCTCTTTAAGTGAAACAATGGGAAATTAAAATGGATCCAAAAATCTATTAGAAATATTTATGTGCCCAAGCCACACAAACCTTTTCCTGGGCACTTTAACATAAGTAAGACAAGTCATACACATGGTGTTTTTGTTAAAAGTGAGTGAAGTCTGCTCACAGGCACACATAGGTTCATAATGAAAATATATAAAATAAGTGTTCTGCATTTGCTGTTGCTATCAAAGTCATTTCAGTATATCTGTAAGCAAAATAACAATGAAAGAGAGATGGAGACAGATAAGAACAGTATCAATTTTCTTCTGTTAAGAGACGCTCCTCCCTGGACATGCTAGATCCTCTCTTTTCTATATGTGAGACTGTTTGCAAAGCAAGTTACATGTAATTTCTACCTTTCATACTCTAACCAATTCTTGCATTACTCTCATCTCTATATGAAGTGGTTAACTGATGTTGCTACACTGTTTTACTTCTACCACTGATGGAATAAATTATCATCATAGTCCTGTTAGCAGGCCCAGACAAGAGTACTATGACAGGTATAATATTGGAATAATGCAGATGCAAGTGTAAATAATTAAAGTTGTAATACAAGTGCAGCTTACTAGTGACATCATTTATCAATGTCACTACAACCCCTCAATGAAGTCACAGATTTATTTGTAGAATTTAGATGTACACCATTCATTGCACTACATGAAGAATTGTTGCTATTAACAATAGATGGTAGATACTTTAATGGCAAGGGACAGATTTTGATTCCAATGATGGAGCCTCTTTTCTGTTTTCTTCTGCTGTCAAACTGAACTTTATATATTGCCTTTTTTTCTTCAGACGCAGTGAATGTAACCTTTGTTAAAAAATGATTATCCTTCTTTTGGGGAGCAGTTCAAAGAAAAAGCAAGATGAAAAAGGCAAAGAGGGTAACTATTGGGTAAGTACAAGTTAGTGAATAAAATAATGAAAACTGAGGTCATCACAGAAATTAAAGAGGCTGAAGTAGAAGGATACCGAGTTTGAGGCCAGAGAATATCTGTGTAATTTAGTGAGGCTCTGTCTCAAGAAAATAAAATTTAAAAGGAGTTGGGTGTTTTACTCAGTAATAAAGCATTTGCCTACCATATGCAAGGCCCTGAGTTCAACGTCCCAGTACTGGAGAAAAAATAAATAAATAAAAATACTGAGGTCAGTTTCCTAGTATCAACGAGAAGCTACTTTTTACTTGTATTAGTACTTGCATAGAAATTTACATTCCCATTACTTGAATAAAAATGGTAGAGAAGAACTGGGCTGTTGGCTAATTTTTTTAAGTGAGTAAATTATAAGAATGTTATAAAAAATATGCCCCAAAACAGCTATTTCAATATGGACTTATTATCACAAGATAAAAGAGAAAAAAAGTGATTTGAAAAAAATTATTCTAACTAGAGTAAATGGACAAAGTCTATCATTATCAGTTTTTACTGGGTAAATCTTTTGAGATATCCATCCACAGATTTTTTTCTCAGTAGAAACTGATCTTGGAAAAATGCAAAAGTCATTCACATCTTTGAACCTATTTTATTCCATCTTCTTTTTTTTCTCTGCTCATCCATCACTGGTAAAAGAGGGTGTTTGGCATGGCTCATGCAGGGATGAACAACATATGTTTATGGAGATTCAAAAGGACAGTATTAAGTTATTATGACTTATATGCTACTGTCCCATCCTTTCTAGGGGCTGGGATTTAGCTCAGTTGGTAGAGCGCTGCGCTGCAGTCTCTGAGGTCCTGTGTTCAATTCCCAGCACCCCAAAAATGAGAGAAGAGCCTGGCAATCCACTCCCAAGGCAATCCCGAAAGAGTCAGCTATTGAAAACCCTATGAGGGTCGCTATGAGTCGGATACCTAACAACAACAACAACATCCTTTCTGGAGAATGATTTACTATCAAAAGCTATAAAAGTATGTGTGGCTTTTTCTCCTCAAAGATTCGAGTTCTAGAAATCTATTTCAGAGGCATAATTTAAAAAATACTAAGATATACTGATTGGTGGTCATCACATTATACTTTACAAAAATAAAAACTGAAAGCAATATAATGGCTGACAATAAGAAGGTAGTTCTTTGGTGTATGACAAGTCCATCAATAGAATATTTTGCAATCCTAAATGATTGTACCATTATGTAGTAAACTGCCTTTTAATGTATGAAAATCCTTCTAATGTACTAAGAAGAGAAGCAGGTTAAAATCAGTTTGTACAGTTTGATCTCCATTTTTTAAAAGACGTAGCTTAATGTTTAGTTTTTAGTAATGAAGAGGACTTAAGACAAATCATCTAAAGGTTTGGAAAATGTGAGTGGTTAATAACAATAGTAATTTATTGAACCACATTCTATGTTAGGCAATAATGCTTCATATACAGTATTTAATTTAATTCTCACAACAGTTAGGAAAGTAGACACTATTATCTAACTTAAAAGATGAGGAAATTGAGCTAAACTAAAATTAAGCCATTTAGTCAAACTGCAAATGGCAGCCATGGGGTTGAACTTTGGACATCTATATAGAGAAAGCACTTTTAACTACTATCCTACAACAACATCACAATTTTTGTCCACTTATGTTTTATAGCTATGTCCAAATTTCTATAGTAAATGTACATTTTTTTGTAATAGGAAATTATCTCATGGATCATATCTTTAAATCATATTAGATATTATAAGAAAAAAACAAATTCTTGTTAGAATAATATTTCTATTTCAAGAAATAGATGTGAGACTAGATTGGTGGATTAGAGCTTTCTTAGATTTTCCTTTGGATACAATAAAACCACATAACTTATGAAATAACAAATGACAAAATTTCTGCCTTACTAATGACATCTATACTTTTTAAAAATAAATTGATCAACCTACCCAAGCACATGGTATTTCCACAGCATCTATGACTTGTTCCAGGCTTTTACCTTCATCCTCCTCTCTAAGAATACTAAATATCTTGTGTAGCCATTTATCAACTTATTCTATCTACGAATAAAGAAAGAACAGAGGGCAGAAAATGATATTATTGTGGAATTAAGCCTATTATCTTTCTTTTTAAAAAAACCGTTGCCCACAATTTGCTTTGTTTGAGCAATCTGTCCCTTGTTGCTAATTTATATTGCTCTGTGGGGCTGTGTTAGAAAAACATTATTATTATTAACAGTAGTAATACTTGGCAGTCATTCAGCACATTTCATCAAAGACTCCAAGAGCTAAGCTATCAATCAAACTTGCCTTGGTGTGCTCCTGGGAGGAGGTGGTATTATTTCTGTTGGGAACAGAGGTTAAGTGACTTGCCCAAGGCCTTGAAGCTGGTGAGATTCAGAGTTGGGAATTAAACCCTGGAGACTTGACACCCAGCATCATACTCTCCTTCCTGGAGCACTTTCCCTCTGCCTGTCTGAGTGATGTAGGGATAAATGAAGCATCTAACAGAAAAATGTCCTGCTCCCCAGCATGTGTTCTTGCATTCAAGCTCTTCTGGCATTAAATTTAAAATGCACACGTAGTTTCATTTAGAACTTGAGCTGGTACATTCGGTTTGGCACACATTCCATTCATTCCTTTACCAAATATTTATTTAGTGAGACTCCATGTTGGTAGTCTAGGAGAGACTTAATTCAGCTGTTGGAAGTAAGACAACACATTAGTAGCCTGCAGGGAGTTTTCAGTCTAGTTAGGAAGAAAGGCAAACAAGAGACCATTGTAATACTAAGTGATTTCCTCAATGTTTATTTCTATGCCATGGTCCACATTTGAAATTCTAGATCCTTCCAGCCATGCGTTATTGTCTTTAATGGCTCAACACTTGACCACAGCAATGTAAAGCCATATACGGTATTTATATATATACCTAAAAACCAGATTTTGTGATTTACTTTTTTTTTTCCAGTAATGGGAGTTGAACCCCGGGCCTCATTCATGCTAGGCAAGTGCTGTACTGAACTGCATCCCAATTCTCTTTATTATTTTTGTATTTTGAAACAAGCTGCCTCTGACCTGGAACTCAAATACCTACTCAGCCTCTCAAGGCACTGGGATTACAGGTGTGCACCACAGGGCCTGGCTTGTCTTTCAGTTTTAAATAAGGTACACTTAGGTGATAATGATCTTATATTGTTGTTTTTCCCTTGGTAGAGGATAGTTTCAAAGAAATTTTAGAATTAGAACATGACTGTTCAGGGGGAAAGTTATTTTTTCTTACTTTAACATGAAAAATAATTATGCAATTTAAAAATCTGTTGCTGGAACTTGAGTTCATTTTTTCCTCCCAAATGACTCAGAAGCATGTACTAATCCACAAGACTCACTCATACATTTTCACTGTGATGTCCTATGTGTCTGCACTAAGCTATGTGCTGCGGCCCACAAGAGAGACTGAGAATCAGGCCCTATTTCTCAGATCCTTATGTTCATTAAGAGATGAGTTTACCACCTACATGAAAATTTATTTAGAGAAATTCTATATTTTAGAATTTGTCATTGAAGTCCTAAATTCTCTTTAAAGGAATTTAAATTCTTTTTAAAGGAATTATACTAAGAATGACCCAATTCCATGTCACCATCTTTAGCAATCCTTCCGTTCCTAATCCCTACACCCAGCTATAATTTTGGATAATAGGAAGTGGTACACAGAACAGAAGCTCCTACATTAACATTCCATACTTATGACAATGTCCCACCTGATCTCTATAAGCCTTTATTTCTCCCATGGTGGAAGGAAAATGGTAAAAGAAAACAAAACCCTATTTAACTTATCTGAGGAGTTTTAAGGATCAGATGAGATCTTATAGGTAAGAACTCACTGGTAAATTGTGAAGTATTATACAATGATAAGTGGTAATTATCTCCTTTGACATAGAAAAAAATTTTGGAATAAATAGTTTCTGTTGTGAGGACATTGCTTGCTTGATATGATTCAGAGTAGTAGCAACAACAACAGCAACAATAATAATGCACATTTACCACATTATCCATATCTGGATAGATAAAAGTAGCAGCATATTGTAAATTCAGTATTTCTTCTTAAGGTGCTTTACTTTAAAAGTAAGACCACAAGAACTCATATCTAAACACAAAAGTTACATATGTACCAATTATTGAACGGTATCATTAATATCTCACATAAGTAAAATTTCAATAAAGTTCATTCAAAAGGTCTGCAGCAGTCTATTAACAGAGAACTGCCAGAAAAATCAAGCCAGATTCAGAAGAGGGCATGATGTTAGATGGATATTAGCCAAAAGCAGAGAATACCAGAAAGATATTGATCTATGTTTTATTGACTATGCGAAGGCATTTGACTATGTGGATCATAATAAATTATGAATAACATTGTGAAGTATGGGAATACCAGAGCGTCTAATTGTGCTCATGAGGAATCTGTGCATGGACCAGGAGGCAGTTGTATGAAAAGAATAAGGAAATACTGCTTGTTTTAAAATAAGGAAAGGGCTGTATCCTTTTACTGTACCTCTTCAAACTCTATTCTGAGCAAATAATCCATGAAGCTGGATTTTATGAAGAAGAACATGGCATCAGGATTGGGGGAAGACTCATTAACAACCTGAGTTAGGCAGATGACACAACTTTGCTGGCAGAAAGTGAAGAGGATTTGAAACATTTACTGCTGAAGACTAAAGAACACAGCCTTCAGTAAGGATTGTGCCTCAACATCAATAAAACAAAAATACTTACAACTGGGTCAGTAAGAAACATCATGCTAAACGGAGAAAAGATTGAGGTTTTCCAAGATTTTGCTTTAAGTAGTTCTATAATCAACACCCACAGAAGCAGCAGTCAGGAAATCAAAAGATGTGTTGCATTGGGAAAAACTGTTGCAAAAGACCTCTTTGAAGTGTTGAAAAGTAAAGATGTTACATTGAAGACAAAGGTGTGCCTGAGTCATGCCATGGTATTTTCATTTGGATCATATGCTTGTGAAGTCTGTACAGTGAATGAGGGAAACACGAGAAGAACTGATGCTTTTGAATTTGATGCTGAAGACAAATATTGAATATACCATGGACAGCCAAAAGAACCAACAGATCTATCCTAGAAAAAGTGCCACCAGAGTACTCCTTGAAAGTAAGGATGGCTAGACTGTGTCTTTTGTATTTTGGCCATTATGTCAAGAAGAACCAATGCCTGGAGAAGGACATTATGTTTGGGAGAGTGGCAGCTCAACAAAGAAAGAGGAGACCCTCAAGTAGATGGATTGACATAGTGGCTACATCAATGGGCCTAAATATAGAAAAGATTGTGACATAGAATCAGGGAGTGTTTTGTTCTGCTGTACATAAGTTCACTGTGAGACAAACCCTACTACATGGCATCTAAAAACAACAATTCTAGTCACAATAAAACATCCAATTATGGTAAAGATTCTCAGAAAATTAGAAATAGAAGATCTTTTCCTTAATCTAAAAGATGACCTATAGAAAACTTATAAAGCTAATATACTAAATATTTCCCCCAATACTAGGAATGAGATAAGCATGTCTCTTCTCATCATTTTGATCAGTCATTGTGGTGGAATCTTGGCCAATGCAATGAAGCCAGAAAAAAATACATAGAGGCAGAAAAGATAAATATAATTGTCTCTATTTTCAGATTACAAAATTGCCTGTGTAGAAAACCCTAATTAGCCTACACACACATGCACTCATTCAAAGAGAATGCTACTAGTATTAATCACATGCAGGGCCAATTACAAAATTAATCATTTCTATATAATAACAACAGATAGTACAAAAGTGCCTGCAGCCGTAGCCCTGTGGCATTGATCCCGTCAGATCTCGGAAGCTAAGCAGGGTTGGGCCTGGTTAGTACTTGGATGGGAGACCAACAGGGAACACCAGATACTGTAGGCTTGGGAGAAGGACCTGGCAACCCCCTCCCAAAAAAATCAATCTGCTATTGAAAACCCTATTAACAACAGAGAAGCACTGATGATAGTGTTTCACCTGTTGTACACAGGGTCGCCATGAGTCGGATACCAACTCGAGGGCACCTAACAACAACAGCAACAGTGCAAAAATAAAATTTAAAATAAACCATCTATAAGAGATAGAAATGAGTCAATGCCTAGGGACAAGACTTCTACACTTAAAAAACTATAAATATTGCTGAGTTAGATGAAAGGCAATCTAAACAAATACAAGTACATAGTACTTTCGTGGAATAAAAGACTCAATAACATTAAGATTGTCTCCAAATAGATCAACAAATTGAAAACAACTTCCATCAAAATCGCACAATGTTTTTCTCTAGAAATAAAAAAAAAGTGTGTCTAAAGGTTATATGGAAATATGAAGAATTTAAAATAGTCAATTTTGAGAAAAAAATATCCCACAAAGCAATCACTTACATTTTTCAAGTTTAGGATTTATTTTAAAGCTACGATGATCAAGCTGGGCTCCATAGAGCATGCCTATAAACCCAGCAACTAGGGAGGCTGAGGCAAGAAGGCCTCAAATTTCAGGCCAGAGGCAGCCTGCACAACTTTGTGTCTCTCAAAATAAAAAATAAAAAATGGGGCTGGGCACACAGCTCAGTTGTAGTGCATATGCCTAGCATAAGTGAGACCCTAGGCTCAACCTACCAGAACCGTAAAAAAAAAAAAAAACAAAAAAAAAAACAAAAAAAAAACCCAACCAACCCTACAGTAATCAAAACAGTGTGATATTTATATAGATATCCATCTAAAACAATGAAAGAAAAAAGCCTTGAAACCGTCCATATACACGTATGATCCAATAATTCTGACAAAGTTGTCCACTTCAATGGGAAAAGTATAAACTTTTTAAAAAATGATGTTGAAACAATTCTCTATCTATATGGAAAAACTAACTTGGATCTTTGATTCATATTTTATGTTACAAGTAATTAGGAATAGATTATAATGAACAGAAAATCTGAAACTGTAAAAATTCTAGAAAGAAACATGGGGGGAAAATCTTCAAAACTTTGGGCTTGGCTTAGATTTCTTATGAACTAACCATAAAATAAACAAGAAAGCATGATAAATTGGAATTTGTCAAAAGTAAAAACTTTTGCTTTTCAATGGACACCACTGAGAAAATGTAAAGATAATATGCATCTTGGAATATTTGTAAAACACTCCTGATAAATTAGTACATACTGTATAAGGAATGCTATAGCTCAATAAAAAGGAGAAAATAGTCTAATACAGAAAAATGATTTGTACAAAGACTTCACATAGAAAGGTGTTCAAATGGACAATAAGTACATAAAAAGATGCTCAGTATCATTAAATATCAGAGAAACATGAATTAAAACCATGGGATACTTCTTCATACTCACTTGTTGTTGTTAGGTGCCGTGGAGTGTTCGAGTGACTGCCTCCTGGTCTTTGCACAGATTCCTCATGAGTAAGATTGTTGTTGTTGTTCTTAGGTACCATTGAGTCGGTATCCGACTCATAGCGACCCTCATAGGGTTTTCAATGGCAGACTGTTTCGGGATTGCCTTGGGAATTGAACTCGGGACCTCAGAGACTGCAGCTCAGTGCTCTACCAAGTGAGCCAAATCCCAGACCCAAAGTGTTGCCCAGGCTGTCCTCAAACTCGCGATCCTCCTGCCTCATCTTCTGCAGCAAGTTGATTACCAGCGTGTGCCACCACGACCGGCTCATACTCACTGTTGTTGTTGTTAGGTGCCGTCGAGTCAGTATCTGACTCATAGCGACCCTCTGTACAACAGGGGAAACACTATTGTCAGTGCTTCTCTGCTGTGCATAGGGTTTTCAATGGCAGATTGATTTTTGGGAGGGGCTTGCCAGGTCCTTCTCCCAAGCCTACAGCTTCTGGTGTTCCCAGGCGGTCTCCCATCCAGGTACT